>WHYT01016205.1:93218-115385 GCA_009806455.1 Tetrax tetrax
GGAGAATCTGCTCCATGACCTTGCCAGGCACAGAGGTGAGGCTGACCGGCCTGTAGTTGCCCGGGTCTTCCTTACTCCCCTTTTTGAAAATGGGGGTTATGTTCCCTCTCTTCCAGTCATCGGGGACCTCACCAGACCGCCACGATTTCTCAAATATGATGGCCAGTGGCTTGGCAACTTCCTCCGCCAGTTCCCTCAGGATGCGCGGATGGATCTCATCAGGCTCCATGGACTTGTGCACCTTCAAGTTCCTTAGATGATCCCAAACCTGCTCTTCGAGCACCGTGGGCGGTTCTTCATCCTCGCAGTCCCTGCCTGTGCCTTCCAGAAAGTCATATGAAAGGATTTGAAAGTATCTCAACAGAATAAGCCACAGCAATACAACAGAGCAAGCTTGCTGCCAGACCCTAGCATACCCTATAAAGTCACCTCCCAGTTATCTCTAAAGAAGGGAAGAGATGAAAGTAAGGTGTAGTGGTATCTGAAACTTACATTGCTTCAAGTTTTCACACAGACTGTCTCTGCAGTGTTGCCACTGGGAAAATTATCTGGGAAAAACATCCAGGGAAGATGCGATACTGAATCTTACAAGACGGCCATTTAGAAAGACTGTCAGCCAGAACTCTTAAACTATAAAACCTCTATTTAAGCTCAAACACAGAAAACAAGTGAAGACTCCTTTAATTCACCAGTCTTATAAAATCTCTTTTTTTCCTTCTGTTGGTCAGGAAAATCTCTGCGTCTCTAGTCACTGTGCTTGAACATTCACTCTGCAAAGCTGCTCGTTATTCCAGAGAATCTAGCTAGAGCACCTTCCAAGGGGGTGAGCAGCTAGGAATACAGAGTTCTTCTGGACACAACAGTAACAGCAACCTGGTCTGTCAGAAAGCGAACTGTTCCCCATTTCCCAGACAACAATCTAGCTATGGATTTTCACAGGTTTTCTGGTTTCTTTTTGGACCAAGCGGAATACATACAGTAGAAGTCATTGGCAGACCTTGTAGCCTTCAAGCAAAAACATTTATCCTGCTTTATTAATTAGTATCTTGATTTTGGCTTTATACTTCCCTTAGATATCCAAGATCGCTTAAGTACTATGAGAGAGAATCACATTACAGTGATGTGCTACAAAGCAAAGGTTTCATCATCATATTTTCTCATAACAACTGGCACAAACCCAAGCAAACTGGGGCAAATCCCCTCAAATTCAGACCTCGCTCATCTATAGCTCAAAGCAAGTCATTCCAGAGAATTCTATGCTATAAAGCTTCTCTGGAGGCTTTTGAAAAATCAGGGATCAAAAAACATTTTTGTAGTGAAAAAAAAAATACTCACTTCCTTCCTACACAGCTAACTGGAATGAAAATATTTTACATTATAGCCAAAATCCTAAATAATCTGCACTCATTAACTAACAAGCCCATAGGAAACTCTCAGTCTTCACTGCATGTTTTCTAACTTTCTTGTACTCTCCACTCAGAACATCTTTAAGTTCATGTCAAAACTCCAGTAAGTATTTTACAGAAGTCTCCCAAATCCCACAGAACCTTTCCCACTCACAAGCCCTCTTAATTTATTACTTATAATGAAGTTTAAAAAAGGATCGAGGGCTGTATCCAATAATTGCATGATACGTTCTATTATTCAACATTAAAAAAGTCAACAAACATGACTCTAGTGACTGCAAAGACTGCCTTGCTTATCTAGCAGTCTATGACACACTGCAAATAGTATATGTTCTGCGTAAGGGTTGGCTTTACTCTAACAGATGTTCATATCCTGAAAATTACTCCATTATCTCCTTGTATCAATCTTCCTGCTGAAAAAGCAGTGGTTAATACACTAATATTTGCCAGCAGACACACTAAGGATCAATCCTTGCAAAGAAGTCAGAGTAGACAAGCTTCCTTTAAGGAGCACTTTATCACCTAAGAGTATTGATAGGAATGCTGGGCAAGCATGATGTGAGACAAACGCAGTTAAATGGGCTCAGCTATTGCCCTTTTTAAACTCTGTCTTCCCATCTAGTCTCCCCCCCACTGAATAAAGAAATTATACCAAAAAAATTAAAGTTCTGCCACAGTAACTTCTGCTTTTCTAGAAATACTCTTTTGGGAATAGACATACATGATGTCCAGTTTGCAGTACAGCTGTGGCAAAGGTCTACTGGCACACTTCCGCACATCAGGTTTTTTTTTTTTTATTTTGTTATTTAAATGCATAGGATCAACATCTTCATCTCTGGCCACTTCAGATTCTGAAAGAACTAAATAGCAAGACTGATTGGAGGACCTTAACAGTTGATTTCACTGGCAGGCATGCGATGCAAGGATGTCAAAGTTACAAACGCAAACCCAGTTAGGCCATCCGGTCAGATTCATTCGGTCGTTACTCACATTCCCCTACATCAGATCTCAGTATGGCCTTCAGTGGCTTCAATGCAGTGGATTCATACCGTTTGGGAATTTGTAGTGGCTGAAGATCACCAACTGGTAGCCCTTCTGGTGTGAAATATTTCAGTAATTCTTTAGCATCGAGCAATGTCAATGACTCCCGCTGGCTATCTTTATGCCCCAGCAATTGCTCAGATGAATGTGCAAACATAGAAACTCTGAAAAAAGGAAAAGAAAAAAAGATGATGACTCTAAGAATTTTTTTTTTCTTTTCAATGTAGTAATCTTGTTGTATTTAAAAAAAAAAATAAAAAAATAAAAAAAAAATCAATCACTGCTAGTCTGGAGCAATTAAACGTATTTCCAAAGTAAAATGAACAATGTTGCTCCCTGAGAACAATTACATCAATGTTCATGATAAAGTACATTTGATGCAAATTCTCTACTGTGCTACTGAAGAAAGTAATTTCTTCAACATTTTATAGCTTACTTATGAAACATAACATAGGAAGAACATTATTAATCCCTTTTTTCTATCTGGACCTGTAAGATCAAAAATTCTCATTGAAAACAAACAAAAAACAGAGACAAACAATATGCAGCTAAGGAACCATAAAGCCACTACTGCATGCAGCTCTCCATTTTGATTTTTTTTTAGTGTCTTCAATCAAGTATAGCAAAGTTCTCTCTTTTCTACTGTACACAACAGGCTGTACACTGATTCAGAATAGGCAGAAGATAACCAGTTTGGAATACAATGAAATAAACATTAATTGACTATGAAACAGAAAGATCCTTCAGGAAGCTTTTCAAAAGCTAATCAGAAGGAAGAAGTTTACCTGTTTGAGAAACAAAAGCCAATAATAATAATAATACCACCACCTATGAGACAGCAGAGATCTAATGTGAGAATTTCTGACATGCAGAACTCCAATCTAGGCCATGGCCAACTACGGTATTTGAAAGACAGAAGTATGATGGAAGTAACTAAAAAACGGCAGTTGGTGAACACCTGGCTTTAAAGGTCTGTCAGCAAAAATTTTAAGATCCAGCAAAGATCATTAAGACTTACATAAAGTGAGAGCTAAACTGAAATGACTAGGCTGTATTAAGTGACACAAAGTTCTACAGGTTTCACTTAAACAGCACTGAAGGAAAAATAAAACCAAATATAGATTTCAAACTCTACTTTAAAATTACATGAAAATTGATACTAAGTCCTGACTATCTAGGAAATATGAGGAGATTAGAAACAGATTGTACATGCTGACAAAAACTGCTGTACTAGCTTTTTTATTTATGCTCCAGGGCATGATAGGAGGAAAAAAAAAAAGCTTTTATATGTTTTTCTACTATGGCTACTATTTTCTAGTAGTGCTATTTTGGTAATTCAGTTTTGGAACTATGTTACTTCTGGATAACTTTCAGCTGCATTTTATCAATAAAAACCAAAATAATACTACTTTAAAAACCAAGAAAATACACCTCTGGAAACTGATAGAAACATAGGTTTAGCCTTAAGCAGTTTCCTCTCAAAGATTATCAACATATTTGAAAACAGTTTACCGAATGGCTATCAACATACACAGTTCTTCTAGAGTGATGTTCAACGACACTACAAAGAAAATCCCCAGTATTTAACCATTACCTCATTTTTTGTTTGGTTTTTTCAAAGTTTTCCAAATTCTGAAGAACTTGTCTTTCTGGCCACTCCAATGGATTTGGCTCCATTAGATCAGATTCTGCAAGAAATATATGGTGGATAGCCCTTAATAGAAGTAAAGAATATTATCCTTAAAGAAATATTTATATGTATGTATACTCCTTTTCATATATATATATATTTATCTGTATCTACATATCCTTACATGTATATAAATATAAGGAAAATCTGTCTCATGCGGTGATCAGAAGTGTTTTCTGCATAATTTTTTTTTTTTGTCAAGGAAAAGAAAGGAAATTGTTAATAGGAAGGTAATTTCAGTTTGCAAAAGACCAGAAAGCTACTTTACTTTTCCTTTTATTTTTCCCCTCTTTTGGTAAAAGACTCTCCTTTTAGTAAAAAAATTGACAACAGGTATGAAAATACATCAAAAGAGAAGGAGTTCATTTTCTAAATGATGATACTTACCAGAAGTCACAGTACATGACCTAGTTTTATTGGCAACCTTCCGTAGAACAGGCTTAGGAAAACTAGTGTTGCACAGGTCCAAAGTACATTCTCTTGTAAGTTCTAACAAGTATTTGAACTCATCAGTAGAAATAACTGGAGGCTGCTCAGTCAATTCCTTTCTCTCTGTAAAATGAAAGGGAAAGACAAGCTACTGCACCTGCTACGTAATAAAGAATAACTGATGCCTGCTAATAACCAACCAAACAAAAAATCCCCCCTCCAAAACAATAACACCAGTTAACATGACACTTACTATTGTACCCTTAAGCAAGGCACAGGTGGTTTATTCCATAGGCAAGTGAAAAAACTTAGCAATGAGAAGAGCTGAAATCACATGCGAATTACCTTTTTATAGTCCTTTAATTTCTGTGTATGTGCATTTCTGAGTATATTCAGGTTTGAATCCCCCAGAGACAAACATCTGGACTTGCTGAGCCTAAATATGAAAAGCTCCAGTCTACAGAGCCTCCTACCCACCTATTTTTACTGCCGTTGTAGGAGTGTGGCTCAAATATAACTGATAGCTTGTTCCAGTCTCCTTGGTCAGAATATCAAGGGTCAGGTAATTCTGATGCGATTTAGGATGACTAGCAAATCCCAACTGTTCCTATTCAGTCTTCATCTTAATGTAAATGGGGGACCCACTCACAATAAACTAAAATATAAGCTCTAAGGCAGGCCCAAGCTCAAGGTTAAAATAGACAGGAATCTGAGAATCACTGCAAGTTGACAGGCGTGGGGGTTAAGACAAGACTATTAGCAGAAATCTTATTTTTCTTAAGCTGACATTTTGTTAATGATAATATACTTAAATTATCTTCACAGTACACCATTTTCAATAATCTAACCGATCTCTCAGAAGCATTTTTTGTTTTAATTGAGTCTCTCTGAGCAATGGACTTAGACGGAAAAAATCAGGACAGTCAAATGGACTCTGCAAAGTCATGAAAATCTACAGAGGATAACCTTTCAGTTTTTATTATGAATGATGTATCATGATGTTCTGGTTTTATTTGGTGAGGGGGGGCCTAAGGTGGTAGCTTCTGTAGGAAACTGCTAGAAGTTGCTCCCCTTTGTTCAGTGGACTTGGCCGGGCCTAAGGTGGACCTGCTGCTGGCCAAGGCCGAGCGGATTGGTAGCAGAATGTCCCGTGATAACGCCTCTGCGATAACATATTTAAGAAGGGAAAAACAGGAGAAAAAGGGAGAAGATGTGAAGTAGCTGAGCACGGGCAGAGAGGGGGAGGCGCGAGCCTTGTGGGCCTTGCAGGCCTCACCCTCTGGCCTCTAGCCAGGCAGCCGACTGGGCCCAACTTGGCCTGGTCCAACTGCAAGAAATGGAGAGGAGATGAGCAGTGAATAAGACGTAAAAAGGATCCTGAGAGGCATCTGCCAGCCTGTTGCAAGGAATGGCTGCAAACACCAAGGTCAGTGAAGAAGGAGGAGGGGGAGGAGTAATGCGGCTCCTGGCCAAGATTCCCCTGCAGCCTGTGGTGATGACCACGGTGGAGCAGGTTGTCCCCCTGCAGCCCATGGAGGCCCACGGAGGAGCAGAGATCCACCTGCAGCCCATGGAGGACCCCACTCTGGGGCAGGTGGAGGCCTGAAGGAGGCTGTGGCCCGTGGAGGGCCCACTGGGGCAGCTGTTCTGGAGAGACTGCACCCCGTGGAAGAGATGACCCACACCGGAGCAGTTTTACAAAGGACTGTGGCCCGTGAGAGGGACACCACGATGGAGCAGGGGAGGAATGTGAGTTCTTCCCCCGACAACGAACTAGTGGCGTAAAACAACGCGTGATGAACTGACCGCAACCCCCGTTCCCTCTTTCCCCCTGTGATGCTCGGGGCCAAGGGGGAAGGTGGTAAAGATAATGTTAAGCCCGGGAAGAAGGAGGGATGGGAGGAGGTTATCTTGTTCTCTGTCTCATTCTCCTGCTAGTTTTAGAAATAAATGAATAGTTTTCCCCAAGTCGAGTCTGTTTTGCCCGTGACAGTAATTTTAAGGATTTCTCCCTGTCCTTATCTCAAACCTCAAGCTGTTTTTCTTATATTATCTCCCCCTGTTCTCTCGGAGGGTGGGGGGAGTGAGAGAGAGACTGCGTAGTCTGGTCCCAATCTGGGCTGAACTACGACATATGGTAAAAGTAACAAATCTCCAATGCATACTTCTCCTCTGCTGTTTAAGACTTTTGCAAGAAAGAACAAAAAAAAAAAAGCCAGAATTCTTAATTTTTGTAGAAGGCACATTCTGTTTTGTAAAAGAGAATTCTTATTTTTGTAAAAGGCACATCCAGTAGTCAGGTTTTTTGGGGAAAAAAAGCATTAAAAAAACAGAGCAGAAAAAAAGTTAAATTACCACATAATTATTCCAAAACTATGCTTAAACTTTCAGAGTATTAGTGTAACAAACACCTACCAACTTTATTTTAAGTTCAGCATTCTCTTTTCCTCAACATTCAAAAGTCATTATCTGCCATACAACCATGGATATACTACAAAAAGTTTGTTTTCAAAGCTCCAGTTCTTTCTTGACAAAGTGATCAACTCACCTGTAAGGCGAGTCAAGACATTCAGTCAGAAGTAAAGACCTTTTAAATATTAGTTTGAGAACTACCAGTGCTCTCCAAAATACTTACTGAAATATTCCTTCAAGGCAAAAACTTGGAGATGAGACAGTTTCTTTTCTCTCTGTACAATCTCCTCTCCACAAAAACGTGGCAGAGACTTGATAAAATCAGCAATACGAAAGCCTGTACAGATTAGGAGAAATCTATTATTAAGATTCTCTCATAGGACTTTGGAGACACGAGGTCGTTACTTCTTAAAAGAAGACATAAACACAGCAGACATACAAATTTCATATTCAAAGGAAAAAACTAGACTTTCAAATATAGCCAATAATTAAAAAAAAAAAATAGGAAATTAATTACAATTTAATTAAGACACCAAGGGGATAACTTGAAATAAATGAGTGACCAGTATTTTTGAATTTATGTGCAAAATCAATATAATGACAACACAATTAATGAATATGACTGACATTCAGAGAGGGTAAAAAGATCCTAAGTTTGATACTAGGAAAGAAAAGTTTTCTCCCAACACATGGTCAAGGACTTTCAGTCTTCTGACACCCAACTAATGGGATTTTAATTAGGACAAATGGTAAGCAGTCAGTCATATCACACACGGATTTACTTCGATAATAAGGAAATAAAGAAGATGCAGGTCACTGCGCTCTTTTTCTTTGGCAGTGTTACTGAGAGCAAATACATTAATCAGCAGTGGCATCTAGGATGTGTAGTTGTAACAGGACAACTACACTAAGACAAATGTTTATGTACATCCTCTTAGCTAGTGGAGCAGCTGATCACCTGCTAGCTCATATCCTAACCACGCTGCAGTAACGTGGACATCTGCCATGTAGCTGAAGACATGACCATGAAGTTCGACTTGCCTGCTGGCCTTGAGGTTTTTATTTAGAATCATCAGTGAAATAGGCTTGTCAACAGATAATTGCCTAGATTTTAGGCATGGGCTGGTCAGTCTTTATACTAACAACACATATGTTTTAAGCTTTAAGTTTCTACAAATTTGATTTACATTAATATTACCTGGACAGTCCTGTACATTAAAACATTTACAACTAATCACAGTTACGAGAAATAACTGACTACAACTTTATGTAGTTAATTTAAAAATAAGGTAGTAGTACATTGTGTGAATAAATAAGCTCTTATTATAATTGTTTATCAATTTGAAAAAATATTGCTGAAAGAATAGAGATATTAATCAAAATGTAATGTTCCTCCTCGTTTTCTCCCTTTTAACATAGACTGGAATGAATAAAAGGAACATAAACATTTTAGTAGCATTTCCCTGCATTCAGATACTCTTAAATAAATAATAACTCTTACTTGACTCTGTTTCTTCTGCCTTTGTCTTTAGCTTTCCATTTACTGCAGCAAGAGCGGCCGTACCATTGATCTGGCTAGCTGAATGAATCAAGGTTGCTTTGCATCCTCCAGAGCCATTGCCTTGTAGCAAGAAATAATATCGGCAAGATTCTCCTTTCAGTTCAATTTCTGGAACTGAAAAAATATTAGGACATAACTGTGAAACACCCTTAGGAAAGCAGCTTTAAAAGAAGCTATAATCCGCCATCAAAATCATTTCACTTGTTCTCTTCTGTTCTGTGAGACATCTTACTAACATCTTTTTAGAAGATACACTCACTACAGCTGATAATTACCCTTTAAAAAACTGAAGAGCATGCAAAAGAAATGAGCTATAGCAGCAAAGATGAGTTGGATTACACTGCTGGCTTAAAGCTAGCACGTTACCAGCACCTAACTCCTGTGACTGCAGCGGGGGCCAGCTTTCTCATGCAGGCTACAAAGTCCATCTGGAAACTCTAACCACCAACCAAGGGAAGCTCTTTCATTGCTCTTCATAAAAGCAATGAAAGTTACATTTACCTGGCAAAGTTACGTTTCTACCATGACACAATTAAGAGTTAGGCAAACAGTGTGCTACATAAGTAAATTAGAAAAGGGTCTGTTCTGCCAGGTAAAACCAGGCATTTTTGCATATGTGGATTGAAATAATGGCAAGTGTTCACTGGAAGACAGTGTATCTGTAGAAGAAAGAGGAAATACTGTACACACTCTTCCCCAAGAAAGGAGCATTATTTATTAATAAGAGTTTCACTCACTGCTTTACATTTGTGCATAGCCTGGGTGAGAGATAAATACCTTTTGTTTTTAATCACAAGCATATAGTATGTAATTCTGAAAATAAATTAATCGATTTGATTGTGACATTAAAAGGATGGGTTTGCTGTCTTTTTACAGTAACAAATATTTTAGAGCACCTTGGTAGATGCAGAAATTGAGAGAATGAATACTTCTTGACATAGTAAGTTTTAAAGGTCAAATCACTTATATTTGCAATACTGTCTCAATAAATAACTCAAGTAGAGCTTGAGTTTTTAGCATTATAAAGTATTCCAGCGTTTCTCTGAAAGTTTATATTGGAGGGGGAAGGGAAGAGAGGGGAAATCCCACTATTTCAATACATAAATGCAGAGAAAGAAGAAAGAAAAGAACAAGGAAGAAAAAAAAAGATTCCAGACACATTTTCACTATTTTCCTGTTCCCCATTCAGCCACTAATTTGAAACATTTTCCCTTTCGAGTTTATCTTGGTATCTCAAAGCTGATTCCTCATGGGAAAGCTTTTCTTTCTCATTTTAATCTTAATTAGTATTTGGGAACTACCAATTCAAAGAATTACACCCTCCCACAGATGGAAGAGATCGTTGTCTGTAAATCTTTAACGCAGCCAGATTAGTGGTAGCCACTAAGAAATAGTTTTCAGCTAAATGAGCAAATACATTTAAATGGCCAAGTTTCTCTTCCTGTTCTCAATTTCACTCAGGAGGCCTAATAACCTATTGTGTATTACTCATCACTGGAGCACAGGGCAAAGAAGATCTTGCAGATATCGGGGATCTCATATTCATTTGACTGCATCAGTAGTATCTCTCCAATACAGCGTAAATGCTGCTGCTGCGATCATCCCTGTAATTACATACCCTCTCTGCTCTACCACCTCCAAACATGCAGAGATCATTTTGAATCAATATACTGACAGCACCCTCTCCACAGAGTCAAGCTTCTTGCCCTGTTATACAGCTCTTCCTAATTCCTCTCAATTTTTTGCATATCCCAAAACCTAAAAGAACATCACTTTCTGTCAGCCATCCTCATCTGCATACTTTTTTACAAATGCTATTTTCAGTGGACAACAGGAGTCACTTGGAATCTGTAAGAATTATATAATTAGACCACTGTATAAACAATAAAATCACATAAGAAGGCAGAATCCTACATCTTATCCTGTCCTAGACAAGTACTTTAAGCATTGGGCTATCACCAAGCTCCTTTTAGCCTGATGTTTTCAGTGCCTACAACCGCAGTCACTGCTTGTACAGTGCCTCCCACTTGCAAGGCAGCATATAGTATATTCTCACCTAAAATACCAGCTGACGGAGAAACTCCACCCAGTCTTCCTCTGCACTAATTCTGCTCTCTCGCTTCCTGAATAAATTTTCTAAGCATTAGCAGACTGTGCAAGGAGTCAGCTGCCATCAGTACAGCCCCATAAGGAAGGAGGCGGCTATTCGCAATCGCTTGTTAAGCACACTGGCTTTCAGGTGAATGGAGGCACCCAGCATTTCCTGATGTTCTGTATTTTCCTAGGAAGAGGTTGAAATTAAATGCAAGTGCACTGAAGAACCTCTGGAAATGCTTAAGCGAGAAGGGAAGCACCTACGTGAGCCTCTGGCCATGGATTATACAATCACCTTAGAAAGGTATGTAGAAGCCGGACCTCAGCTGACATAGCGGATCCAGAAATGGTTTAAAGGAGATGCATTGCTCCCCTAAAGCTTGCCATGATGTTATTATCCACTTTCCTTGACAACAAGTCTGTGTAACTGAACTCACATTCACCAAAACGTTTTGTGGCAATGAAGATTACAATTGCTGACTAAATTTCACTAGAGAAAAAAAGGGCATCCCAAATGTATAGAAAAAACCCACCATATATATATGTACACATACACATATAGATATAACCATAACAAAATATACCTGTAGTCATCTTCCTTTTACATACCTGTAATGACCTTGGGTTTCCTTGCCATATATTCCTTCCATTTCTTGGCACTCAGTTGGGCAGGGGATGGGATCACTACACTGCTCACGTTACAGGGCAACGTAAATAAGGCTCCAACCTAAATAATGAGAGCAAATACAACACACGCAATATTACTGAAATCTATTTTACATTTCAATCTTGAACTACTTATTTGGCATTATTTCAAATGTACTCCAATTGCAGAAAAATATCTTTATTCAACAGTTCCTTCATTCACATCAATTGAGACAGAACAGCATTTGACACCAAAGCTGTAAAAATGGATCTCATTTTTTGCTCTAGTTGAGAGATCATTAACTGCTGAGTTTTTATTTCATACATTATAAGTCTTTCCATAATCTGGCTAAAAACACTTCTGTAGAGTACTATCCAGAATGAAAAGGGAATTCAAAGATATAGTTGGCATCAGTCACTCTGCATTCCTTTGAAAAGCATGTAATTTTTTTCCTCCCTACATATAATCTTTTTAAAATAATCATATACTGGACTATGTTTATGTCTGTATGTAAATTTCCCGCTAATAAGCACTAATAGAAAAAATACATAAGTATTTGAATACTCAAGCAATAAAACAATGCTTTTACAGCTATTAGAAAAGCCTACAAATGTGTAATATTTCCAGTAGTAGACTGAAAAAAAATCCCTACAAGAAATCGTTATGTTGAAACATATTCAATTCTACATGTGCAGAATCTAAAAAGTACTCTGAGAATGCCATTTAACTCTTTCTTTTAAAGAACTTGTAGAAATGCAAGCTCTTAGATTGTAAAAGATATTTGACCAAAAGTTCAGTATATTCACGTAAAACTAAAATTATCTGGGATATTTATCAATATAAAACTATTTCAAAATATTTTTTTTGCTACAGTATTAGAAAAAGGACTTGTTTCTTTTCTGGCTAGGCATAACGGAGAACGGAGTGTCAGAGGAGGAAAAAAGTTACTGAAAACCTAAATCACAAGCTGAAGATGAAACATACATCCTGATAATGGAATACCGTCTCCACAGTAAATAAAGAATATAGGTTATTCATTTTAACTGTATAAGCATTTCCGCATTGCAGGCTCTGTTTTGATTGTGGTACAGATTTATTTTATAAACACTAAAAACCCTTTCCTAAACAAGCATACATCACTTCAAATATTCAGGAAAAACATCTTCCAACTAATACTGTGACTATGAATAATCATACTATCATTCCAAGGTGGGGTGGGAGTAAATAGGTTTGTAAATGTTTCAAGAACTCTTTTTATCCAAAATCAGAATGGAAAAGGAGAATATGCACACTTGAAATAAATAAAGCTTACCACTTCAGACTAGCTAGATAACATTTTGTAGGTTGCACGTCTGCCTTTTTCTAAAAAAACAGATGAATGATCATAGCACAGAAATTATCTGTCAGGACAGGATTAAAAGCTGCAAAACATTTTAGGAGACTGAAACTTAGCTAAGGTAATGAGAAAAATGTTCAGCGGGCTTACAAATTGCCAGGACCTGTATAACATGCATCTTTAAAAGCCAAATTTGCTTTAGAACTAAATATTGAAGGAGCTTACACAGAGACGGGTTTAAAAATATTATTCTTGTATATTTGATGAGCAATATATGTACCTTCATTTGTCTGCTATACCTAAATAAAAATAAGTTTGTACCTTCCCAGAGAGAGAAGAAATCTGGTCCAAAAGCAGTGTAGATGTCTCCTTGATAGTCTTTCTTGCCAGGCTCCTGAACAGAACAGTTTAAGGAAGCTCATCTTCACAAAGAACTGTCTGCAACTCTATTTTACAAATCATGTTACCACGATATTTCAAATAAGGACTGCAAATGTCTAATATTTGATACTCCAGTAGCAAAAAATATATGAAACTCACCTTTCGAGGCAAAGTGGTACACTTGGAAATGTTATATGCTAAAATATACCACTGACTTTTTTTAAATACGCAGGCATAAACAGTCATTTATATATTCAAATTCCTAGCAGGCTTATACTGCCTAAGCTACTATTCTTACACCAAGACTAGTACTAAAAATACATAAATTTAAAACCAATAGGAATACACCTTGAAATCTCTGCAGTACACACAGCTCAAGAGAAAACTCCTTGATTTACCTTGACACCAATTTTGCACCTACACAATAAAAACACGATTTGTGGAAAAATGTTTCTGTACTGTGAAGGACATTATATACATTAATAAGTGGGGCTTGTTTGGTTGGTTTTTTTCTTAAACTTACACAGCAGTAAATATTTCTGTGTTATTTCCCCCAAAATAGCATACACCTCAAGAGACAAAGTATATGTGCAATAATATAAAAAATAGCTGGTTATTGTTAGCGTAATTCAAATTTCGACATTTAAAAAAATCCAGTCACGCAGAATCACAATGACTGTATCAGCAGGCCAGAATGGAATGAGCCCTTGCCAGTCCTCACATATTACTTGCATAGGTAGATCCTGATTTTTTCCCTAGTAGTTTAGATCCTTAAAAAAGGATACAGCTTGAATTCCAGATCCGATATAAAAAAGGAAGGTAGATCAGAAAGCACCACCATCTGTAAAAATTCTAGTGCAGGACTATAGTAATGAAAAACCTGAAAAGAGATCAAATAAAAAAAATCTGTAACACTATAGATGATGTTATCTCAGTGGAACTTCCTCAAGTGTTTCGCTGGAGGCAATTGCGTTACAAGTACATTTGAAAGAGGTATAAAGGAATAAAAAGAGAAAAACATTTCACAATATCATATTAAACTTAATTATATAAAAAACAAGGAAGCTATTTAATTCTGTTTAATAAAACTTAATTTCTAGAATGGCAATAATGTGCATCAAATGGGTTGTAACTCTTACCCAAATTCAAAGAAAAATAAAATCTACCAGGAACAGATGAATGCAATCCAAAAATTACATATGTTAACAACTAAAATAATAATCTCTTAACTGATATCAGTTTTCATAAACACTCATTTTTGGTTTCATCAACAAATACGATTCTGGAGTTCCCATCAAATATCTACTCCCAGTGGAAAATATGAAACAACAACAGTCATTTTAAAAAAAGGACTTTTAAAATGAAGTAGAAAAGGTTAGATAATTACAGAATTTGTAAATAAATTATATATTCTGAGTATTAAGATTGAACAAAGTCTCAATTTGTACTTGAAAAAAAAATTTGGTGTCACATTCCTAAAAACAAACAGAGGAAATTTTAAGGACCTGTTGTGAGAACATAAATGAACAAAAGAAGTGTTCCTCAATCTTATTCAATCATTACTTTTAATGTTTAATTTTCAATTCTGACTAGGGTTTCTCCAATTACTGATTTTTTCAGGAAAGTAAAACAGATGAATTCTAGTGTCTCAAAGAAGGATCAACACTTGCCTCTGGCAAAGCATCTGTATTTCTTGGTTGTTGGTCTTTCTTAACAGCAAAGCAAGAACTTAAATGTGAAGTGCTGAATTTCTTTGCTGAAGTGCTCTTCATACAAAATTCTGGAAACCTAACTTCTGATCCAAACTGGACCGAAAAAAAAAAAAAAAGAGACAATAAATATATGAAAAAAAGAGAGAAAAATTATTTCTGTTCAGTCAGTTACATGTATTATTATTTTAAACCATTAGTATTACATTTGGTTCCAGTAGATCCGTAAAACTAGGTAAAAATACTGGTACTAAAAAACTAGGTACTGAAAACGTAAACAATGTCTTTCACAATCACAAAGCTATCAGTCTTTGCAGAAACATTAGGCATGTGCTTGCAACAATGACTTAGAGTTACATGTTCATGTTCAAGTGACAGATACAAAACAATCAAATTTTGAACAAAAAATACTTCAGAGGAGTCTACCTGGATTTCTGAAATTCAAATCTCAATGCCTTGATCTCATTTATTCTTTCACCAAGCTAAAAAATAAGTTGTTCCCCCACCCATCCAGATGTGTTACACTTTACCTCTTTGAATTACATTGTCAAAACCAAATTTGGCTTAAAGCATAAAATGCACTGTACAATACATGCTTTAAATGATGTACACAGATGCTTTAATAAAAATAAACATAGCTGAAAAAAGTTACTTTACCTTTCTTTCCCATACCTGAATCCTTCCTCTCCAGACTTCTTTTAAATCAATAATATTCATTACATTATCTGAAGATACAAGGTCTGCTGATAGATAGTCTGCAATCTTTTGCCAGCTATTGTAAAAATAAGGAAGAATTAATCTTACCGAATTTAGTATTACAAATTAACATAAAGTGCAATTTGACTGAATTTACCTATTACCTCTTAGCACTGAAAGGCTGTGTGTACATTAAGACAGACATGTATAGCTTTATATTCCACAAAGTACAAGGTATTCTAGAATTGCTGGTTCAGGCTCTGTAAAGGAAGTCGCTCATGTCCTCCATGAACGTGACAGCAAAGAACCTCATCAAGTAACATGGGCAACGTCAACCTGCGAGCGTACCATAATAAGATTGGGTGCCAGAAGCTGGAGCAAGGGCAGGTACCTATCACTGGCCCATCCAGATGGTTTGAAGTTACCCTTCTAACTGGAGAAGGCTAACTCCAGAAGACTGGAGAAAAAGTGTTACTCAAATTCAGCAGCAGAGCGAGAGAGCAGCCGGTATTTGAGAGTCCTACTGGCAGTCTGTCCGCTAAGAGAAATCTGCACTATCAATGGAACAGGAAGAATAAGTAAGAGAACTTTCATCAGAGAAATTGTATGCTCAGACGGCCTCATTTTACACAAAAGGCAGCAGAAAAATGTCTTCAGTGAAAAGCTGGCTGCACAGGAAGACAGCAACGAGCACTGAAAGCAAGAGCTCATGGAAGTCACTGCAATAATTCAATATCCTTCATATACCTTAAGAAGTACTATATGGTAGGTATACTGCTTATTCTATCCAAGGACTGAGCATTCAACTTTTTAATTTTAAACAGTTTTATTAACTTAAAATTAAGCTTAGCCACATATTCTACGAAGCAAAGGACAAATAAGACATTTTTTTCCTCCCTTAAATCTAATACCACAGGTAATATAAAATTTAAAGTAAAACCAGCAGAGTTACATATTTATTTCACAAAAACTGGAAAACTGCAATCAATACCACCTATTACATAGCATAGTACGTCTTCAAAACACAGTGTGCACACTGAAGCCACTGGTGATGGAAAGGAAAGAGAAAATATTTTACCTTCTGCTCCCATAGACACAGAAACTTCAGAGGACTTGGTTTTTTGCCTGCCCCACTTGTTAGGGCATGTATGGAGAATAAATCAGCATGAGTAATTCCTCCTCTCAAACAATAATAGAAGACAAATCTATGTACTTTCAAAGTATACATGTAAAGTACTAAAGACACTTTTTATTTGAAAACACTGACATACGCTAACACAAATCAGGAGTGACTTTGTTTATAGACCTAAAATAAATGGCATACCCTTTCGAGTCATTTGCTGCAATCGTGATTTGCGCAGAGTGCCATTCTCTCAGGTGTTTCAGGGCACCGATAGCAGGTAAGCAGTCTTTTAACTTGGGTCCATCTCGTTCAACTGCTGTCAGTATTACATCAACCATTGCTCTGCCTATAAAAACAGTTGTATGTGACTCAGAATACCACTGTTCAGTAAATGATTCTGTTATTTAAAGATAGAAAAGTACTGGTTATCACTGACTGCACTGAAATGGGCTTAAAGATCAACTTCAAGTAACTTCAGCAAAATTTAAAACACTTTTCATGCATTTTATCTCATTTCTTGCTACTCCTCTTAGATTAACACAAAATAAAGTATTTTGCCACTCGCTCAGTTACAGCAGTTCTACACCATTCTCCTCTCTCACTCAGCACTGTATTCGATAGAGTTGTCTCCAGTACAACTACACTATGTCATTTTCATCCTTTTAACACCTCTAAACTGCTATTTCTCATTCTTTCCACATTCAGTTCCTTTGCCATCCCAACTGAACAACTGCAACATGATGTAACCCTAACATACAACGTGATAAGCGTCTCCAGTTTATAAAATCTGCATCCAATACTTCTGATTTATGCTCCTTCACACCTCCTTTGGCTTCCACCCACAAGTGATCAGCTGGCAAATCAGATGTAAGCCTGATGTCAACATCTTCCATTTTTTTCATAAAAACTTCCTATGGTTGCATGTTGAGTTTCGTATTGCTTACTGTCTATTACTACTTTGGTGCCTTTTTAGATGGAAAAATTAATTATATAGCTACCTTAATCTCTACCAAAACAGATCCAAAGAAACAAGCAGCAAACTACTCCACGAGCTGATCCACAAGCTCAAGCTCCTTACACTACCCGCAAGAGCTGCATACAAGTTAATTCAACTACCAAACTAACATCCTCTGAGTTTTTCCATTTGACTATGATTTTACCTGCTGAGTTTTTAGAATAATAAATAACAGGATAAACTCAAAAAGAGATTGCTCTTTTAAGAGATATTACCTGGGGCAGGCAGTTTATCAGCTAACTGATGCAGACTTTCTGCAGCTTCATCATAGATACTGAAAATGAAGAGCAACATGGTTGGAAACAAAAAGGTAATTTGGAAACAAAAAGTCACAACTAACGAATACTACCTGATGTAAGTATCTGATATCTTTAAAATTCTGCACAAGCATATCTAGGCAGATATATTTATTTCCCCTTTTACTGAGGCAGAAGTAGGCTAAATGACTTCAAAAGTCTGCAGTAAAACTGGAAATAAGATTCAAGACAGTCAGCTGTCTGTTAACAAGAAACTCGGTTTTGTACACATAACTGTCAGCTGTTAGGAAACTGTTCAGTTACTCTAGAAAAATCATCTGTAGTTACAAAATATAAAGCTATATTAAATGAAACAATTATTTTCAGTACTAGTAGGGAATTGCTCATAGTTAACTTGCTTCGGTAATAACTTGTATGTGTTAAATTGTCTTGATTCCCTTGGCTCATTACTGTTAAAAGTCAGATCACTATACTTCGAATAAAAATAAAAATATGTATACTCAGTCATCGACAGTGACTCTCTACTGTTATTGTCTTCTTCCTCAAAATTCTGTATGGCGCCCAGGCATTCGTCAATACTTGTCTGGAGAGAGTCTTCATTTTTCTGTGTGTCAAAATTTATTTCCTCCCAGTCAGAGCTGCAGAACTAATCAAGTAAAAAGAATTTTGAGCATCACGGTTTTAACTTGCACTAGAGACAGGCACAGTTGAGGAACTTATGTTCTCCCTTACCTGATAATAACCACATATAATGTGACTTGCAAAATACCACTTCTTTACACCTGGAATACCAGCCACTGAACACGCTGAAAAGAGATAAAACAATTATTAAAAAGAACCAATCCACTACAATCTATTCTTCTTCTTATAATGAGCATTTTTGTTGAAAGACTATGCAAGAAATTTGATGTGCCACAATGACTTAAATTCTACTTTACTTTGACATCATAATTCAGGTCTAAAGTCACATCCCCTGACTATTAACAAGTAAATCATAATTTTCATAAATAGGGTTTATGCAGTTCACAAAATTAGATGCTCTCTCAATATTTCTCTGCAATAAAAAGCACAGAAGTTGAAAACAGCTTAACATTCCCATCTTCAGGAATTTTAACAGCTTACAGTGGTTCCCCAACATGAATCACAATTAGATGACAGCTGTCACAAGATGAGCCTTAACAGCTCAACACTAGATATCCAAACCAAGTAAAGAACTAAGACAGCATTTCTTAACAAAAAAAATCCCGAACACTCAATCCCTAAAAGTACTAAAGCAGATCCTCAGAAATCTATTTTAAGATGATAAAATGATTTAATAAATATTGATGGACTAGGGTTCTGAACTGCTATCCAACGGACTTGCTTCCAATGAAAAAAATTAGAAGACATGATAGTAGTAATGAAAATATCAAGCTGAACACTGACATGAAAAACAAGCCCTTTCCTACTCTTCCTTCCCAAGCTAGATTGAAATTTGTCAACCTTTCAAATCCCTTATCTCTCATTCTTGTGTCCAATCTATTTAATCATCTTCTAACACCGCAGCTGCTGACACAACATCAGTTCTCCACAGAAACAGTACCAGCAGGAGCGGTCCCACCTGAAGGTTCAGGCGCACTGCAGAAATGGGGTTTCCTTAAGTCCCTGACTTCTTTCACCCAGATCATAAAACGTGCCTCGGCCCATTCCTTGAAAACATTCCCCGAAAACATTCCCCCACCTTACTGTACGTGACTGTACTTACCTGGGAACGCGCTCGCATCTGCATCTATAGGGGAGTCACAGCTTGCTTTCAGGAACCGATAAATGTTTGCAGCAGTCCCTGCTGAAAGAAAAGTTACTCTTAAATCAACTAATTACAGAAGTCTTCCTTTCTCACAAATGCGGTATAAAGTTCAGTTTAATACTAGAAGTGTTGGGGGGTGGACTAGACAACCTTTAAAGGTCCCTTCCAATCCAGACTATTCTATGATCTTACGATCCTGTGAAGTTCAGGTTTTTTTTTAAAAGAAAACCCTGTCAACGGCAGATTTAGAGAGATAAATTTTGTAAAATTCTCGTTAAAATTGTGCATATATCAGGAATGTTCTACCGAGTTATACAGCAGTGTTGCAATGAAGTCGTTAAGGAAATTGCTGAAGTCATTAAGGACTTTCAGTCTCAAAAAAAAAAAAAAGCGGGAGTTTAACGAGGCAGGGCTACAGAAAACCCCGCACGGGCGCAGATCCCACACCGCCGATGGCAAAGAGCCCTCAGCAAGGAGGCTCGGACGGGCGCCGCGGCAGCCGGCTCCCCGCGGCACGGCACGGCACGGCACGGCGCGGCGCGGCCTCCGGTCCCGTCCCCCGCCGCCCTACCTGCTCCGGGGCCGCCCGCCGCAGCTGCCTCGCCCCTGCGCTCCCCCCAGCTCAGGTGCAGGATGTAGCGGTCCATAACCGGGCGGGGACGGCGGCGGCAACGGAGCCGCCGCCACCGCCACCGAACGGCCCGCGCTGCCGCCCTTGCACCGCCCCTCACAGGGCAGCGCTTCCGCTTCCCGCCGGTGCGGCGGCCAAGGGGCTCCGGTTCCCTTCCCCTTCCCGTTCCCCTCAGCCGCAGCGGGAGGGCAGCCATGGCCAGTTACACCAAAGCGGCCCAGGTGAGCATGGCCCTCTCCGCCTGAGTGCGGGCTGTGCCCGGCCGGCCGCCGTGGCGCAGAGAGCGGCGGCGAAGGAGCGGGCGGGCGCCGGGACGAAGGGGCGGTCGGCCCCCGGGGGAGGGCCGGGGCGGCGGGGCGGCCTCCCCTCCCCTCGTCCCGGAGCGCCCGCGGCGGGGTCCTGGGTCGCGGTGTTCGCCCGGAGGGCCGGCTGGCGTGAGCCGGCACCGGCAGGAGGTCTGTGACTGTCTGTGAGGGACAGGGCCACCCGCTGCCGGCGGCTCGGGCCGTCCGTCTTCGCAAAACTGCGCTGGGGGGAGTTGTGCCCTTTGCTGAGGGGGAAAGGGATGTTGGGCCTGAAGTGGCCTAGGTCTAAAGTTCAGTTAGCAATAACGGAAGCTTGCAGCAAGAGACCTTCATTTTTTGAAAGAAAACCCTCCGCGCTGGTAACCTTTCCGTGCTTCCAGTGGAAGCGCGTACAGCAGCGGGTGTATCGCGGCGTGTGGCGGTGTTCTCCGTCCGTGGAAAGGTTATTTGGAGGGCGTACTTCTTCTAGGATTTTGGAGCGTAAAAAAAAAAGATCTAATTAGAGAAGCTAGATTTTTGTATGGCGGTGTGTTCTTTTGTGGTGTTAAGTACTACCTCTCTTTCTTTTTAGCAATGGGCTACTTTTGCCAGAGCCTGGTATCTCCTCGATGCGAAGATGCAGCCACCAGGAAAAATAGCAGCTGCAACTGTAATCAGACTTGAAGGCAGGCATAAACCTATTTATCATGCACTAAGTGAGTATTGCAGTAGATAAAGGCAGCTTTGCTTTCCTTCGCATGTATTTTTCCTCTGATTTCAGTCAAATCTGTTATAAAAGGTTACATTTGTTTGCAAATTACAAATGTCTTCATTTTCCTTCATATCTTTTTGCTTCATACCCATCTACAACCTTATGTTATTCCTTTAGCAGTCCATATAAAGCTTGTTATGAATTCATAATTTATTTTTAGTAGATGAATTGCAGTGGATTGCGCTTCTGTGTTTTCAAAAAAATTGAAATTTGTTTTATTGCATTGCTTCTAAATGTAAAGATTTAATTCACACTGCACGTAATGAAACACTGATGTGATTGTGAACGCCACTGAGTGGCGTCCCTCAGGGGTCTGTGTTGGGCCCGGCCCTGTTCAACCTCTTTGTCAGTGACATGGACAGTGGGATAGAGTGCACCCTCAGCAAGTTCGCCGATGACACCAAGCTGTGTGGCGCCGTTGACATGCTTGAAGGGAGGGACGCCATCCAGAGGGACCTTGACAGGCTGGAGAGGTGGGCCCATGCAAACTTTGTGAAGTTCAATGAGGCCAAGTGCAAGGTCCTGCACATGGGTCGTGGCAATCCCAGGCACAAATACAGACTGGGCGGAGAATGGATTGACAGCAGCCCTGAGGAGAAGGACTTGGGAGTGATGGTGGACGAGAGGCTCAACATGAGTGGGCAATGCGCCCTTGCGGCCCAGAAGGCCAACCGCATCCTGGGCTGCATCAAGAGGAGCGTGGCCAGCAGGTCAAGGGAGGTGATTCTCCCCCTCTACTCTGCTCTGGTGAGACCCCACCTGGAGTACTGCATCCAGTTCTGGAGCCCCCAACATAAGAAGGACATGGACCAGTTGGAGAGGGTCCAGAGGAGAGCCACGAAGATGATCAGAGGGCTGGAGCACCTCTCCTATGAGGACAGGCTGAGAGAGTTGGGGC
>WHYT01016205.1:115405-127433 GCA_009806455.1 Tetrax tetrax
GACCTGATAGCGGTCTTCCAGTACCTCAAGGGGGCCTACAAGAAAGATGGGGAGAGGCTGTTCAGTAGGGCCTGTTGTGATAGGATGAGGGGTAATGGGTTTAAATTAGAGGGAGGTAGATTTAGACTGGATATTAGGAAAAAATTTTTCACAATGCGAGTTGTAGAGCACTGGAACAGGTTGCCCAGAGAGGCAGTGGATGCCCCATCCCTGGAAATGTTCAAGGCCAGGTTGGACGGGGCTCTGAGCAACCTGATCTAGTCAGGGATGTCCCTGCTCCTTGCAGGGGGGTTGGACTAGATGACCTTTGAAGGTCCTTTCCAACTCTAACCATTCTATGATTCTATTTGTAATATGCTAGTGCCTGTCTTGCAGTGATAAGCATTTTATAGATAGTAAAAAAGTGATCCCTCATGTTGATGGTGCAATGTTTCCTGTAATACTTATGCAAATTTTTCAAGAGACATTACTGAAACATAAAGGAAGCATTAAACTTTGCTGATACATGTAAAGTGTACATGCTAAAATTATACTTGATCTGTTTTCCATAATAAAAGGTAGCATTTGTACTGTTCTAAAGGGGTTTTAAATACTCGAGTTCTGCTGTTGCAAATTATGTCTTATCCACAAGATGTCACTGAAGACTAGGGCTGCCTGAAAAATACAGGACACATGGAGAGGAAACGGTTTTGGTTGTGCTGTTGCAAAGATCTTTGATACTTTTGTGTTCATGAAGTTATAAAATACTGGAAAGTCACTTAAAGGATAACTTTATTTGGTCTGAAGTATTCTGTAAATCTGTACCAAATGCATTACACCTGAGATTGACAATGATAGGTTACTGCTACTGAGAGACATTTGATAGTCTCTAAGAGAGCAGAGTATGTACAAATTTGTGGTTGATGTACTTAATGCTTTTTTTTTTTTTTTTAGTTAACAAGAAAAAATTTTGTGTCTATGAGATAACAGTTCCTTAGACAGAACTTAGACAGATTTGTTTTGTTTTGTTTTTAATTTGGTATCCAGATACCCATCCATAACATCATTAATTATTTCTCTTTATCTTATTTTATCTTTGTGAGCAGTTTCACAATACAGAACCAAAAATAGTGGGCCAGATTTTTAAAATATTGAATGATCCAGATCTTTATGTTGGGTTGTGAGCAGGTGTAGGTGAGCCACTTCTGTTGCTTGGGTAGGATTTGCTGCTGTTCTCTGCATCCTAAAAGGAGAAGACTCGGCTAGATGGAAGTGTTCCACAAGCCCAGCCTGGCCCAGGTGTTACTCTGGGTTGCAGTGTTAGTTCATAATGGCTAGAAGAAGCCGCTAAGACTTGTCTTCTAATGAAGGATCTGGCAGGTAGTTTGTCAGTCTTGTGAGCTAACAGTTAGTTGACTGTATGATCCCTACTTTTAATTATCATGTAGTCCTTAATTGAAATGTAGGAGAAAGAATTCATGTGCCTGAAGCATATGTTTTTACTGTGTGACAGGAATTTAATGACGTTATAAATGTACAGAGGTATAAAATGGATTTATTGTGGCAGCTCAGGTTTATCTGAAGAGGTGCAATGTACGTGCTGTATTTAACAAATTGCATATAGCATAATGTAATAGAATATACTGGCCTTGGTTTTGTGTATTTCTTGAGGAAAATATAGTTACATACCTCATAAAAGAATAATTTGATATTATAGCGTGAAAATAGCCTAAATGAAGAGTTTTCTTGCAGGATATTTTGTGAATATTTTTCAAAGCAGGATGCAATTTGGCTCTGTTTGTGAAGAGGGTGAATATTTTTGCTTTCTTCCTATTAAGTGCAGCCATCCCTGAAGTGATGGGAACAACACTGTTTAAAGACAAGTGGAAAATATTGTATTAATTAGAAATTTGGAAGGAGACATTAGCTATCCATAAATTCAGTCTACTTCAAAAAGAACAGGTTGCAGTCATTCACGTAGCCTGTAAGTATCCTGGTTAGTTTTTCTCCTGACTCTTAATTGCTCGTAGTTGATCTACTGATGTATGGAATTGTTAATTCAAGGTTTATTCAAGTGGAGAACTGTTGGTAGAAATGTCCTTAGATAAGCTTATTCTGGCATCTTCCCAACTTAAAAGAAAAAAAAAAAAAAAAGGGGCACAAAATCCAGTCTCAGTTCCCTCATGTTTATTTAGACATACAGTGTTGTTAGAACTGATCTGTCAGCGGTGGAAGGCTGCATCAGTGACCCAGAGGTCTGGACACTGTGGCTCAAAAAGCTCAGGTCCTTAAGTGTGAGCTTTAGGAAATGTGTATATATGTGCTATGACGTACATAGCACGCTCTTTTTATAGTTGTTATTTTGGTTGATTACTCCTATGATTCTCTTAAATATTTTCCACGAATTTGTACCCTGTAGGTGACTGTGGAGATCATGTTGTCATAATAAATACAAGACATATCGCCTTCTCTGGTAACAAGTGGGAACAGAAAGTGTATTCTTCACATACTGGGTAAGCTTTATAATAAATATTTGAATTGAATTAGTAGTAAATTTGATGTCATATTTTCTTAATAGTTACGGCCTTTTTTAGCATATTTGTTCTAAAGTGAATTATTACTTACATGTTTTATTTTGTGTTTGCATGTGTTGTGATGTTTAAAATGAACCAATCCACCCATCCCCCCGCGTTCCTGTGTTCCACCACTCTCATTGTAAAAAATTTTTTCCTTATGTCCAGTCTGAATCTACCTCCCTCTGTTTTAAAACCATCACCCCTCGCCCTATCACAAAAAGCCCTGCTAAAGAGTTTCTCCCCATCTTTTGTATAAGCCTCCTTTCGGTACTGGAAGACTGCACTAAGGTCTTACCAGAGCCTTCTCTTCTCCAGAGTGAACCGCCCCAACTCTCACAGCCTGTCCATTTAGGAGAGGTAGTCCAGACTTGACATCTGTGTCATATCTTGGACCACTATATTCATTCTTGCACCAAAGTATTTATTTAAAGTATATGCTTAAACGTGAATTGGTATGACTTCACCAGATCACATAGACTTTAGAAAGACAGATGTACTTCACTACACTTTTGTTTACATTTTATTACAGTCACATTTTATTACTGTAGATATGCCAAATCATGCTAAGATTTATCTAAAATAGTGAGAAAATAATACTGTTCAAAATAGTTTTATCGTATATCATCCAGAGACTGGCTTTGAGTCTTGATCGTCTTGAAGTATTTCCAAGTTTTGCGTATCTTGCTCCCATTGTATTCTGTAGCTGTGATAGTGTGTTTAATAAGCTGTTTTAAAAATATTTCCATCTGTTTGTGAAACACAAACTTTTTAATACTGAAGTGAATAAATAAGAAAATGCAAATGTCATTAAATTTAGATACTTGACAGGATAGAATCTTTCTAATACTATATAGTTATTGGTCTTGTGGGAACAACTTCCTTTTGTGTCCAACCAGGACACGATTGTTCAAGATATAGTGATGTCTGTGTTAACATCATGCTTGAGCATATAGCGTTTACCCTGTACGTTCTGTTTTTCTAGCTATCCTGGTGGTTTCACACAAGTGACAGCAACTCAGCTCCATTTGAAGGATCCAACTGCTGTAAGTGTTTCCCATTCTTCCCTGTCTTTCATAAAGCCGGTTTTTCTTTTAAATGTTGTTTAACTGGTTCCCCTAAACAAAAGGGATGAATTACCTGCATGCCTAAAGCAAAATTACAAACATTCTGCTAACGGCTCTTAGAAGCTTGGCTTGTGACAGTGTTTTTGTGAACAGCGTGTTTTGAGGGTTGGATTGCAGGTTGTGCATCTTCCTGCATCTTCATGAATCTTCCGTGCTGTCCAAATGAGCAAATCCAGTTCATTTACTTCACTCGTTTTTGACACTTGCTTTTAGGTCAGACCTTTGAAACTTTCTCATAAGCAAACTGCCTCAAGATAGACTTACTTAAGTTGTACTTCAGCTTAATAAACCTACTATTTTTTTTAAGAGCTATCAAGAATAATGCTAATTTAAAAAATGTTAGAAAGTACACCTGCCTATTTCTCCCAGTAGAATTCAACTATAGGTTTTGTTAAATGATTTATTTTTTAAAAAACCTTTTCTACAATGCTGTATGTTTACGGTGAATGAAAGAGTTGGAAATTACGATTACACTGATTTTACTCTTTACTCTTTACTCTGATTTTACTCTTTAAGCCTCTTTACTAAATGTCTGTAATAGACTGTTATTAATGTCCGCTGACCATCAGTGTTGATGTGTTTGTTACTGATTAAAAAAAATAGGATGCTAGTTATGAACATTTTTGGATGTTGACTTACACAGTTGTGAAATTACTTTTACTAGAATTTTGAATGGTCAACATTGCAGGACTGAATTTTCAAAGTACTAGTGTTTCAGAACATGATATGAGGCCCACAGAGATGACAGATGTCTGTGTTATTTTTTACTTTAAAATGTTCTGGCTTGGGTCAGTTTTTTATATAAAATATAAAAATACTTCTTCCTTTTCTTAAAGAAATTTTATCTGCTGTAAAATTCTTGGGTTTTGTCAATGATTTTTTGTCTATGATTTAGAAATCCCGGTTTGTCCCAAGACTCTTTCATGCAAGAAGTTGTACAAGTACTCAACAAAAAACGTGGTCCACCATATGAATTTGCCTGGGTCTTTTTTGTTGGTTTTTTTTTTTTTTTTTACTTTTGCAATTTATTTAAAGTGAAATAAAATCCCACAATTCAATATTATTTTCTGTCTAGAACTATATAAAACAACTTAAATGCTTTTGAGAACATGCTCTAAGATAGTTGCAATTCCTTTGGAAATTATTGATAGTTTCATGGTTAAAATGAATTCTTCACCCTTTTTTTCATTTGAGCTTCAGGCAGATGCTGTGCACTGGGAGGCACTGTAACACAACTTGTTTGTTATGGCCTGAGTATTGTATGTTCTATAAATTATCTTCTGGCATTCATACTGAAATACCTCTTTGCTTGCCAGACTCGTAGATGAATTTCTGTGCAAACAGAGGAGGATTAAATGCATTGCCAGTAACTAAAGCATGTTGGACAAAGGCTCAGCAAATGGTGATGTGGCTCAGGGCTTGGTCTAATTTAGCAAGAGAAACTTTTTTTAAACAGACTTGTGGAGAGTCTTCAGCAATTAACTCTTTCATTCTATTGAAGATGAAGTGTTTGGATGTCCCTCTCATATATGTCATAGACACACTTACTTACTAGTTGAATTGTTGGTGTGAAATACATTGATATATGACAGAGATGGAAATTATGGTGGTGTTTTATTAAAATATTTTATTTTTA
Source organism: Tetrax tetrax (assembly GCA_009806455.1). Lineage (NCBI taxonomy): Eukaryota > Metazoa > Chordata > Aves > Otidiformes > Otididae > Tetrax > Tetrax tetrax. The sequence continues at coordinate 120,721 of WHYT01016205.1, forward strand.
GAACTAGCTGTTAAAACCTGAAAAAGGATTACTGTAAAGAGAGCAATGCCTAGCCTAAGTAGCATTTGGGTCTTCAAAATATGCTATAAATAACACATCATTATTTTGGAGACTTTTACAAATCACTTCATTTCACTTCCTTGAATTAAAAAGAGACCTGTTCTCCTTTAATCATATTAAATTCAATTTCTCTGAAGCCAGTGTAATTAGGTAGGTTGTAGGAAGCAGAGTGTATCTGTCTGTGGAATCAAAGCCCTCATTCTGTAAAGTGTTTTCATCCTGGAGGCTGCTGGTTTTGTCTACACTTGGTCCTATTGTCTCCTGCTAGCTCATCCTGGTAGTGCTTCATTAGATGAGTCAACATTATTTTTGGATGTAGTGCTGTTAGAGAAATGTAAGCATGACATTCATGGAAGAGGCTACTTCCAAGGAAAAGGATGTTGACATAACACCTTGTAAACTTGTGTGGTGTTACATAGAGATTTTGCAATGGATATGACTATTTTCAGTTTATTTAAGAAATAGATTAAAGCTTGTTAAGATTCCATGTGTGTGTGTACAGTTGGACTCCAGTACTGCTTAGCAGTGTCTTTACTCACATATGTCTGAATTCAAACAGACAAATCCTCAAGATAAATATTTTTCCATTACAGTTTTGTTTAAACATAGTTTCTAGTATACAGAGAGACTGGTTTTAGGAAAAGCTGGTACGCAGCTAATAGCTAATTGAAAAGGTTGCAATGAATAATTCAATGCAGCATGGTATCGTTTTTGTTTACACAGGGGGGCTGAAAGTCATAAGTACAGTTGTCAGAATTTAGACATGTTTACTGCAGTATGGTTAGATAATTATCCTTGATCATTTCTTGTTCCTTCGTAAGGTACCAAAATAGGGATGGATGATGATCTGATTCTCACTTAACGGAGGCTGGCATCATTGTATCTGTCTTACTAACTGTGGACCTTTACGTTCCTCGCAGGTAGTAGTCAGTGCTTCAGAAGGATTTGCACTGAATTCTGAATGTGTGTGTGCGTTTTTTGTAGAATCATAGGGTGATTCAGGTTGGAGAGAAGAACCTCAGGAGATCTCTAGTCCAACCTCCTACTCAAAGCAGTGTCAGCTGTTAGGTCAGACCAGGCTGCTTGGGGGATTGTCCAGACTGGTCATGAAAGCCTCCAACGGCAACCATTTCCAATCCTTGACTTCTGTTCTTAGTTGAAAAGAATAAAAAAAAAAAATTGTGCCTATTCTTAGTGTTTAATCTCAGATGTATAATTTTGTGCCCGAGATTGACAAAATATTGCTATTTTTTTCCACTTCTTAATATCTTTTATGTTAGTATGGGGCAGTGAATACAAAAAGAGGTCTGCATAGGTGATGCTTCATATAGGACTTACAGTTCCATGTTCATTTTGGAACTTCAGAAAAGTTTGTTCTTATGGAAGGGTAGAAATTACAGTGTGTAGCAAAAAGATACCAGAAATAAATAATTAGCACATTTTTACTTTTAGTCTCTTTGAGTTCCTTTGGGAAGCATGGGGAGGGGAGTGTCTGTGAATCTGTTTAAAATTTTTAGTATTTTCAGTTACCTGCTCTTCTGGAGAAAATCAGATAATTGCTCTTGTCTATTGGACTTGGCCAGGCTGCTTTAGGAAGTGCTTACTGAGGGGAAAAATAGCTGCTTCACATTTCAGCCTTTTCTTTCTGTGACTTAGGTTTAGTGTAAATTCTTGGATCACTCATAGATGAGAGTATTAAATATGTTCTTTAGGTGCAGCATAACAGCTTGTTGCTGTAGTTCAAAGCAGCCTCTTTGTTCTTCAGGTTAATGCAGTACTAATATTCTGTATAGTATTAATACTCCCTTAGGATATCTGTTAGGGGACAACATAAATTTCCATTGTAGGTTGCTAAGAAAAATGTTTGAAAGGTTTGGTGTATTTTCTTTTCCAATAAAGCGTCTTTTGAAAATAAAGGAAGCAAGTAAACATTTTTATTTTGATATTCAGGTGTTTGTAATACATAGAAGTTTGGGATTTTCTTGTTTGCTTTTAATAAAAGTTGTAGAAGTTTTATTTAGCTGAAAAAATGCTGGTAGGTATGAGACCAACACTTTCAAAATTAGGGTTCAAAGTACGTGATACAAGAAGACTAAAAGATGTGCTTTTAAGTGTCATGGATTTGAGAGAGAGCAAAGATTCCTTGGATAAAACTTTCTGGAGAAATCTAGCAGCTTTTAATTAAAACGCCTTCAAGATATGTTGGCAGATCTAATCTATAGAACCAGGTAGTAATCCTGTCAGGACAAGGTTTTCAATCAATTTTTATTCTGTTCTAATTTTAAAAGTAAGCAAAACTTGGCATACTTTTTTTTTTTTCTTTTTTTTGACTGCATCAGAAACTCCTCACAGAAAAAGAAAAAGAAGAAATCATGTTTGGCTAATACCAGATGCTCAGTGAGAGGATTGACCTTTGCAATATTCAGAGGCTGTCTTGCCTCTGACAAAGAAATAATAGGCCACGCTTGTTCAGAATGAATGTTACCTGCTAGGGAAGATTATTAAGCGAGGCAGGGCAGCTCTGTGGAAATCTGCCGTGAGGAAGCCTCCGGGGGTGTGGGGTTCTCGTTTGTTCAGCTGCTGGCACTGATATGAAGGGGCTTAAAATGTTCTGATTCCCCTTTTGAATGCTCTTGAGCAACTGCTTGCACGTATAGACTTGCCATTATATCTGCATAATAATAATCTTTTGAAGAAAAGCTCAGGCAGAAAAAACATGGCTAAATCTTGCTGTTGATATTTGAAAGCCTATTTTATTTGCGTAAGTAAGGGGTAGTTGATACCATAACATGTACATACTGAAAGTCAGTTACTGAAATACTGGATATAATAGAGTTTTTTATTACTCTAGAGTAATGGTTTTTTTTTAATTAAGTAGAGCAAAACTTCAAATTCGGAATTAGAAGGCACACAGAAGTTAGTATGGCACAGAGAGGAGAACATTGTTATGGAACCTGTTACCTTAAAACCTCTAGGTGCTCTAAATAAGTTTTAGAGCTGACTTGCTCTTTTGTAGTAGACAAAAATAAACACTTCTTTGCTTAAACAAAAATCTTAATCCATTTCTTATTTGAATTTGCAAAGCAATTCATATATTACTTTAAAAAACACAGTAAACTGCTAAGTTTTTAAGTGCTGAACAGTAGTGAAAAGCAAAATGGCATGCAATGGAAGTTTAATTGTCTGTGACTGAATTATTCTTACGGCAGTATTAAGTACATTCACTGTTGCTGTGCTACTGGTACAGCTCTCAGAGGCAGTAAGGTGGAGTCCTTTGTATGCTTTAGTAACATTCGTGGTGAAAAGAAGAGTGTTGTATACAGGACAGAAAACCAAGAACTGGTAGAAGGAAGACATAGCATCAAGCTGTACCTCCAGGTAACTGGTGTATCTCCTGAAATTCTTCTAGGTTTGCTTTTATATGCCCTGTAATTTATCTCCTTGTTTTCTCTGGAGCACTGTGTCCTTCCCATGTTCTAGAATTGCTTCCTGGTGATTATTTGGCTTATTTCAGCTGTTAGGCTAGGCTTTCTCCTGGAACTTTGGCCAATTATTTTGTGCTTCTCAGGACTAGGAATGGTATTGTTCTTTTGATATCCTTCTTTAAAGATTGTTTTATCTGGCAAAGAATCTTTCTCAGAACTTGCAGACAACACTTGGTGGAAAGCAATTTGCACATGAGCCAAAGCCTATCACAAAAAATGGAAATGTTCAAGCCTCACACAGTGTTTCAAATAAATTTTTAATTTGTTCATGCTCATAAAATGTTAGAGAGTGTAGTAAAGGACTGAAAGTGCAAGAGTTTTACCAGAGCTGCCTTCAGATTCCTTTCCTTCTCATTAGCCCTTTAAATTAGAAACTACAAATGTAATGTCATATAACTGTGTGATTAAGTGCATGTCTATGCTGTGAGTATGTAAATTAGCCAACCTGGAAAAAAGATACTGCAGTATTCAAGATGACAATTGTAACTACAGCCAATGGGAATTTTGTACATCAAAGGAAATTGGGGCAGGCAGCATTCCAGTACTTTAAAAATCCCCAAATATTAATGCTCTGGTGGGTGTATAGATCTGATGGTGGGTGTCTCTACCTGATGGAGGAAGTGTCATGGCCTGTAGGAGTGTTTATGGCAGGGACTTTTACAGGTTGGTAGTATTAGAGATAAAGGACTGGGGAGAGGAGGCAGTATGAATCCATAAATAACTGAATAAACTGTTAAACTGTACAAATTAGTTTTAAACCGAGATTGAGGTTGCAGTGAGACTTGTGCGTAGATAGACCTCTTTGCCAGCCTGAAGTCCCACAGAAATCAACTGGATTTTATACACACATTCATGTAGAATGAAATTATCTTTATTTTAATAGTTCAAAATAAACATAATCACATGGAAAACAGTACAAATCCTCTTTTATTATAAGTGTATTAGAAGCATATATAAATATTTTGTTGTTGTTAATTCCTTAAAGAAACAGCATGTTCTGATGTGTGTTTTCAGGGAGCGTTGAATCTGGGTTTTGCATGAGCTCAGTAGCAGACTTTTTCTTGCAATTCTATACCTTTTTATTTAGGATTGGTGTATTTTTAGTAAAACTTGAGCATGTTCATGGAACAGGAGAGCCTTTACTTAACATCCTGTCGATATTGCTGTTTGGATCTGCCTTTTCTCTTATACAACCTTCCTAAGGTTGCAAAAGCAGTCCATACAACTTCAGTTAAGCCTGTACTTACACTGACTCCTTTGACTTGTCATCACACCAGTTAAAGTGAGGTTCTGTCTGTAGACAGAATTTTGGACAAGGAGCTGGTTTTAAATTCGGTCTTTCCAGGTGCTGGGTTTGGATTTGCTTTGGCTCATAGAAAAGTCTTTGAGGGAGAAGTTACAATGAAGGAAGGTAGAGGTTTTCCAGCACTATGTTCTCTCTTCTAGCTCCCTGTATGGCCTTCTGTTCTGTAGTTGGGCTACCTTGCAATTAGTCAATAGTAAAAGTACAGAATAACAGGACCTTTTAAATTTACACTCCAGATTGCTTACTAATATGCTTATTTAGCTTTTTAGAAGTCTCAAATAATAGTTTATCACCACCTCGACCACCTCAATCCTCCTCCTTTTTTTTCCTTTTTTTTTTTTTTGATAAAGGTGAATGAACTTGAGGGTTGGGTCATATAAATCTGTCTGTCTTTCACCTGTTCCAGCAAGGAAATTATGATCTGCTGCAGAAACCACAGGTTTGTTCCCTCTTTGCCCCTTCTGTGAGTTGCTGGGGCAGGGAACATGCAAGGTTATCGTTCCTCTCTCTTATTCTCTGCAGGGATGTAACATGTAGACAGCAATATTTTGAAGTGGCTCAGACATGAAAGGCTGTGCAATAACCACAAAAACATGCGGTTACAAAATGAGCTGTTTGAAATGTCTATTTATTAAGTCATAAGTTTGTTTCCTCTGAGGGTTCATTCAATTGCATTGAAGCTTCGGAATGTGAGAAAGTAGAGCAGGAGAAAGTGGAACAGTGAAGCTCAGTTTCCTGCTCTGGATCAGGCAAGGTTTTAATATCTTCATCAGTGATGTAGACAGTGGGATTGAGTGCACCCTCAGCAAGTTTGCAGACAACACCAGGCTGAGTGGCGCGGTCAACATGCTGGAGGGAAGGGATGCCATCCAGAGGGACCTGGACAAGCGTGAGAAGAGGGCCCATGCCAACCTCATGAAGTTCAACCAGGCCAAGTGCAAGGTCCTGCATGTGTCTCGGGGCAATCCCCAGTATCAGTACCGACTGGGGTAATGGATTGAGAACAGCCCTGCCAAGAAGGACTTGGGGGTACTGGTGGATGAAAAACTGAGTATGAGCTGGCAGTGTGCACTTCCAGCCCAGAGAGCCAATCGTATCCTGGGCTGTATGAAAAGAAGCGTGGCCAGCAGGTTGAGGGAGGTGATTCTACCCCTCTATTCTGCTCTGGTGAGACCCCACCTGGAGTACTGTGTTCAGTTCTGGAGCTCCCAGCATAAGAAGGATGTGGACCTGTTGGAGCAAGTCCAGAGAAGGTCCATGGAGAGTATAAGAGGACTGGAGCACTTCTCCCATGAAGACAGGCTTGAGAGCGTTGGGGCTGTTCAGCCTGAAGAAGAGAAGACTCCGGGGAGACCTTATTGCAGCCTTTCAGGACTTAAAGGAGGCTTACAAGTGAGATAGAGAAGGACTTTTTATCAAGCCCTGTGGTGATAGGACTAGGGGCAATGCTTTTAAACCGAAAGAGGGTACATTTCAATTCGACATAAGGAAGAAATTTTTTACAATGAGGGTGGTGAGACACTGGAACAGGTTGCCCAGATAGGTGGTGGATGCCCCATCCCTGGAAACATTCAAGGCCAGGTTGGATGGGGCTCTGAGCAACTTGATCTGGTTGGGGATGTCCCTGCTCCTTGCAGGATGATTGGACTAGATGATCTTTAGAGGTCCCTCCCACCTAAAACGATTCTATAGTTCTGTGATCTGCCTGGCAGTGAAAAATAGTTTGTACTTCACGCGAGGGTGATTTTTCTATTCTTGCAGATCTTGCAGTGATGCACTTCATGCATGTGTGAGAGGGCACAGGAAGCCACATGAGTTCTTGAACAGCATGGAGATCGGCAGACATACCAAACCATACCTTG
>WHYT01016205.1:141914-282790 GCA_009806455.1 Tetrax tetrax
AAGGGACCTTCAAAGGTCATCTAGTCCAACCCCCCTGCAAGGAGCAGGGACATCCCTGACTAGATCAGGTTGCTCAGAGCCCCGTCCAACCTGGCCTTGAACGTTTCCAGGGATGGGGCATCCACCTCCTCTCTGGGCAACCTGTTCCAGTGTTCTACAACTCTCATTGTAAAACATTTTTTCCTAATATCCAATCTAAATCTACCTCCCTCTGTTTTAAAACCATTACCCCTCGTCCTATCACAACAGGCTCTACTGAACAGCCTCTCCCCATCTTTCCTGTAGGCCCCCTTGAGGTACTGGAAGACCGCTATCAGGTCTCCCCGGAGCCTCCTCTTCTCCAGGCTGAACAGCCCCAACTCTCTCAGCCTGTCCTCATAGCAGAGGTGCTCCAGCCCTCTGGTCATCTTTGTGGCTCTCCTCTGGACCCTCTCCAGCTGGTCCATGTCCTTCTTATGTTGGGGACTCCAGAACTGGACACAGTACTCCAGGTGGGGTCTCACCAGGGCAGAGTAGAGGGGGACAATCACCTCCCTTACCTCCCTCCTTGTTACAGCCTATTGTATTTTTTCTTCTCAGTAACATGTGTATATAAATGTGCAATATGATACAGAGTTACCACAAGCTTCTTGTTTCTTTTCAAAGTTGAATGATTATATGCAATTGTCCACAATGCTGAACATAGCTCTTCACTTCCTAAGCTGAAGTTTTCTGTACGGCTGTTAGAGTAAGGGTTCGGGTGACTGGGAGCAAGTATTTCTCCTTTGAAAACAGTAAATCTAGAGCACCTTCTGAACGTGGTGCCAGAGTTCTTCAGCATCAATGAAGCTGACTGAGAAGAGATTCAGTGACTAGTGAAATGGGCAGAGGGAAACACACCTTACCTCTTTCATGTTATTTGATGATGTGTTACCATGTGATCTTTTCTCAGATTGTTAAACTGACTGTTTATAGAATGCTTCCAAAAAACCTTCAGAGAAGAACTATGATGCAGAGGCTGCACCTTTTCCCAGAAGATGTGAGTAGTCAGGCAGTTACGTTTTCATTCTTGTGTGATTTGGAGGTGAAGATTGAGTGTTAGCAATAGCAAAACTCTTGTCATAAGAAAGTAAACTAAGAAAAATCAAGCTGCTTTTTATTCTATATCTAAATATAGTTGAAATGTTGATGCTTTTTTCTTTATTATTTCACAAAATTGGGAGATACAAGATGTATGAGATCATCTTCTACATTTAGGTCACACACTTAGGATGAAGGATGCAGTAGTGCTGGCAAATTTTGGTCTGGATTTGGGAGGGAATGGTGTTGGTTTTTTAAGCTAAGACTATTCTCATCTGCCTCAGGTTATTCCAGAAGACATACAGAAGAATCTTCTAGAAGAGATTCCTCAGCCACGTGTAGTCCCCAAGAGGTTAGATGAATATACACCAGAAGAAATTGCTGCCTTTCCAAAGGTTTGGACTCCGTAAGTATCTTAGGGTTTTTTTGTTGTTGTTTTAAAACATTTTGACTGAGTATGTGCTATATAGGCTCTCACATTATCATTAAGAAAAAAAAAAGTAATGATTTTCCTCTTTATGCCATCTCTTTTTGGAGATTAAAGCAAAGCACAGTCATATGAGGAGGGCGTGGCTGCTAAGTTTTTGGTTTTGTTTTTTATTTATTTCTGGTTTTCTTTTAATGATAAAAGCTTTACTTAAAATCATGTTTTCAACTTTTTACTTCATCAAAATGAGTTGAGTAAAAAACTTGATTACCCTATTTGAGTTGTATGTGCTCTATAACAGGTAACTGTTAGCCATAGCCAAAGGAAACATCATGGGGCTCTGTGAGGGAATGATTCATTGCTGGGGGGAGGACACACCCTTCGGATCTTCTCCAGAGGAAGGGAGAGAATTCTGCTAAATTAGACTTTGGAGAGTGAATCTTTGGCATGGAACGTAGCCACATGTTTATTTTGATAAACAGTTTCTATTCCATGCGCAAAATCAGTTCCACAGTAGTTGTGTGGCACATGTTTGGGTATTTGCGGTTTGCTTTATGCGAGCGGCGGGAAACATACGACAACAACCCAATATGAGTTATAAGCGTAGTTCCATTTATTGGTCCAGGGTGCACATATTTATAAGTTTAGTAAGGATAATTATGCATACTTGGCGTTATGCGATTGGCTTAGTAAAGATAATTATGCCTACTTGGTATTATGCGATTGGCTTAAGCTCTAAAGATTACATTCGCATGGTCTTCCTACTTGTGGTTAGCTAGCTTGGAAAGTTCCGTACTTATTGTGTTCTCACTTTCTCAAAAGTTGTTTACGACCTTCTTCAAGGTTGCCATGTCCTTGTTATTTCTGCTGACACGTCTTAACACTGTTTTGCCTTGGCTTATGTCAAGGCTAGGCCTTCAGACGTGGCTCTGCTCGAACAATTGCTCCGTGGACTCTGTCCGATGGCCCTTCTCTCTGAGCCATTCTCCAACAGCTTTATACCACTACATGCAGCATTGAGTCAACCTGCTAGTGAAAATAATGCATTATATTTGGGACACTTTCTAATTAGTACCAGTATGATTTTTCTTGTGTTCATTTTGAGAGTCCTATTTAGGCTTAAGATAACATTACAATAGTCAACAGAGAAATTAATTTTGAACGAAGGCCCCTTTCCTGTTTATTCTAATGAAATTTAAGAAGAAATGTAACAAGTAGGAAGAACATAGAATAGGTTGGTTTGGAAGGGCCCTTCAAAGGCCATCTAGTCCAACCTCCCCGCAGGAAGCAGGGACATCTCCAACTCAATCGGGTTGTTCAAGAGCCCCGTCCAACCTGGCCTTGAATGTTCCAGGGATGGGGCATCCACCACCTCTCTGGCAACCTGTTCCAGTGTTCTGCCACCCTCATTGTAAAATTTTTTCCTTATGTCCAGTCTGAATCTACTTCCCTCTGTTTTAAAACCATTACCACTTGTCCTATCACAACAAACTTTTTGCTAAAGAGTGTCTCTCCATCTTTCTTATAAGCCCAAAGATTGAGCTTATAAGAACATGGGGAAGGGTGTAAATAAACTACCACCAGGACCAACTTGGTGTTCTGTATCCAGTTAGATTACTGGTATTTCTATTTCTGTAGTAATTTGTCCTGTAAAAAAAATAAGTATTCCTGTGTACTTTCTCCTACACTAATCCTAGAAAATAGATCTGATCTGAGTCTCAAATGGTATGTCATCCTATTGAGTCGTTCCACTGAACTGGAAGTCAGTTGCATGTGGACAGAAGTCAGCTGCTGAGATGGTAGTAGCAGCTTATTTCTCATGAGTCTGCTTAAGACATGATCTCTCAGGTGTTTCGATAGCTGAATGATAGCAGAATGGTCAAGGTTGGACCACACCTTTGGAGGTCATCTTGTCCAATCCCCCTGCTCAAGAAGGGCCATCTAGAGCTGGTTGCCCAGGACCGCATCCAGACCTTTTGCTAATATCTCCAAGGATGGAGACTCCACAACCCCTCTGGGCAACTTGTTCCAGTGCTCGGTCACCCTCACAGTAAAAACATTGTTTCCTGATATTCAGGTGGTACCTCCTGTGTTTCGTTAAGTCTTGTTCAAATCAGAAGGACTTCAAACTGACAGAGCTGAATACTTTCTATTTTTACAGGAGCATTTAATAGGTTCAGCATAGGTTTTCATGTCCAGCTGATTGCAGAACACTGTTAAAGAATGATCTGCAGCAACTAAGTGGTTTAGATTTGTGGCTAGTAGTGACTAGATGGTAGCAAGCCTTGTATAGTAGAGAACAAGTCATTGTGCAATAGTGAAACCAGCAACCCTGTTTCTAACAAAGGAAGCCTTTAAATACAAAGGAAGGAGGCATTTTATGTAGGAAGGTGAAGTTAATATGGAGGAACAAATTTGAATTTGAATTGATGAAGAGAAGGGAAACTCACATAAGAAGAGTATTCTTAAATGGTCTATCAGTAAAAAGAGAAAGCAAATTTTTAGTGCATGGCCAAAATTGTTGGTATACCTTTAAAAGGGGCCTGATGCTTTTTGCTTGCTAAAATGAAGATTAAAGGGATTTTTTTGTTGTTGTTTTTCTTAAAAGTATATTCAACATTTTAAATTACAGTGTGTATTTCCTCTGCATTACAATGCACACGCAAGCAGGGGCATTTCCCCTTCATAGGCAGCAGAGATATGTGGACAAGAGATGTAACTTTTCTGGAAGAAAACTGGTAATAAGATAATGTAAGTGAACACTTGAGTAGGACCTTGCAATTCAGAAGCAGACTGTGCTCATAATTCCTTTTTTGGGCCAGCAGCTCTTGCGGCTTAAGCCAGACCAATACAATTAAATAACCCCAGGAATATATGTAGGACAAATGTCTGTCTCAGTTTCACATATATTTATAGGATTTGTATTCCTTTGAGGGGAAGACTGAGTAATGTTCCATTGTTCTGTCACATGTTTAACAGAAACCAAAATAATTCTTTAGGGAAACTTCTTAACTTAGTGGGTTTTTGCTTGCAAATCCTGGTAGTAACAGGAGAAAGTTAGTCTGTGACATTTATCTAGTCTTAAGTGAAAAAGCCTGCAGAGAACTCTGTATTTGTGTATAATAAGTATTTGTGCTTGTACATCCATACATACTGAATTCATACAGGTTTTGCATGTTAAAATGAGATAAGACCTTTCATTTGTGGAATATTTTTTCTTCTGCTTTTAGTGATTTAACTTGGTGAAGCATGTTCCGTCATGAGGGTTGACTCTATCACATGGCTGCCAAAGATGCACACCATTTTGCTTTTGTCTTTTTGGGTGTAGTCCCTGTCTTGCAGCTAATATGTAGGTTCTGAGTAAAAGTTATAAGTGGACTTGAAAAAGGGAAGTGTTTGGCTCAGGAAGGTGTAAATATTGCTGTATGTTTATCTCTTCTTGCATGAGTTCCTCTCCTCGGCACTGGGCCACCTTAATTGTGTGGATATGTAGATGTGCATAGCAAAGGACAAGTAAACTTGATGTCATCTAATTTAGTCGTTGCTGCCAGACTAAATTTCCTAATAGCTTCACATTAGCATTGAGAAAACTACTTGAGCATTTTGATCCTTGGGGAAAATCTGCAGGTAAGAACGTTATTTTGAACCTGGATTTGAAGCTAGAATTCCCCTCCCATCCTTTCTTGGAATGATTCCCTCCAGAGGAATTCGAAGAACAGAGTAAATACGCATTTGTGTTTTTCCTGTGTCTCTGCTCTACAGAGGTTTTTGGGAGGTGCTATGTATATAAAGTGTTTTTACTCCATGCCACTCACAGAAGTTGGGGAGCGCTGCTGCCTTGGAAGCCCTGCAGCTGTAGCAGCTTTGGAAGCTTTCAACTGAGAGGGTCATAGTGCTTCTCTGATGGGATGGGTGGGAACTTGAGTGGGTGTTCTGGTGAGAAGAACCAGGGGAATAGGTGGACCTGAGAGGGATGGAATAGAGGATCTGAAATGAGTATGAGAGAATGCAAGAGGAACTTATAGGAACTGAGAGAATGCAAGAGGAACTCTTAGGAACTGATAAGTCCTAGCAGAGGGATCAAGAATGAAAGTGATTATCTGCCATCTCTCCGCTAGCCGCAGGGCTCATCACTGTAGTCACTGTTGTAATTTCAGCTGCTTGTCCTGGCCTGCAACCAGACCATTGTGGATGTCAGATATTAGTGTCAAATAGACTCATCTTAATTTAGCCTTCAGCTCGCTTCTCTGGCAGTTTTGATGTTGGTCAGAGTTTACAATTCGAAGTAATGGGGAAAATAATAATGTTTTTCTTCCTGACAGAAGGAATAAATATATTATGGTGATTCTCTAGGACTCAGAGTGCTATAGGGGAAAGGGCTTACTTGTGAAATAAAAGATATAGAATTGAGCTAATTTGGTAAAATAACTTTGATGTGATAAGTAAAACACAGAAGTTTGTAAGAAGGGGACATCCAGCGAATTGTAGCAGTCACTGTTCTGATTAAAATGTCAGCTGGAGTGTCTGAGAATAGAGAGCTTTGCACCAAAGCCTAAAAGAAGGGCTGTATGAATATCTGTCTGTAATAGACTCCGTGTTCTAAACATTTTCATTGTGTGTGAGCCCATGGAAAAAGTAGTGTTTGCATTATTCCTTTCAAAGACAGTAGAAGCAACAAAGATTTAAATATTTACATATTCTTTAATGATGTCAGCTTTTTAGAGGTGTATAGCAAAAAGGTTCTTTTAAAAATGAGTCAAAAAAGGGACAAAATACTGTAGATAGCTTTGTTCAACAAACCAAAGACAAGTTAGTTAAAATCAGATTGTATAAATCTGGTACTCTTTACAGTTTGTGATGTACCAAAAAACCAGCTACCTGACATGAAAATTGTTTCATAAGAGTTCTAAATGTGAAGGGAACATTAGTTGGTTTTTGGAAATGCAAATATTGCAGGAATACATGTGTATCTCAGAATGCAAAACTGACTTTCTGTTTGAGTTCTTCGTTGTTTTGTTCTTTTCCAGCCTACAGGCTGCCCAGGCAGGTTGTGGAATCTCCAGCCTTAGAGATGCTCAGAACTTGACTGCACAAGTTCCTGAGAAACCTGATGTCATGCTGAAGTTAGCCCTACTTTCAGCGGGGGAGTGGTGCAGATAGCTTTTTGGGGTCTCTTCTGATGCAAATTATTTTATGATTCCTTATGTATGATGAAAGTAAACAGACATAGATAGTAAAATAGAGGAATATTTTAATAAACTGTGTTTTAAAACCCCAATGCGTAGGTTGCCAGTAGTGTTGGTCCTATTTGGCTTTTCCTTGGGCTGTTGTTTGTTACTCTGTACTAGGGTCTTAGACGGCTGGGTGAGAGCACACCATATTAAAGCCTTTTCTTGTCCTCTGTGCCCTGCATTTGGGATAGAAAAGGCCTGGGTGTTTGTTGTTGTGTACTTTGGTTTGTGAGCTTCTGCGGAGCCTATAGATAGCTTCCAAGCAATAAGAATAGTCTCATACAATAAACCAGAAAATGAAGGATGCAGAAAAACTATAAACTTCTCCCCCCCCTGCTCCTTCAGATGGTTTTAATAAGCCTTCCTGCCTTATGTGACTTTTGGTTTTAATTATTATTTATCTTCCGTGGAGTTCTGAGCTGGGTGACCACTCTGCTTAACAAAGGACAGAGATTCAAAAGGGAATTAAATTCCTCTGAAAGTGATTAGAAGAAAAGGCATTAGAGGTAGACACTCTTTGTGACACATCTTTCTACAGGGAAAAAAAAAAAGTTTATATTAGCCCTTTGAAAGTAGCTGTATCCTTTAATGGAAAAGATCAAATGAAAAGTATAGATTGAGTAAGGCCATAAAATGCAGGGAAACACAATTATGACAAGAAAGTTAATCTTTAAGATTTTACATTAAAACTTAACACCCAAGAAATGTACCTTTCTGTATATAAAATAGCCATAAGACAGATAATAGGGAATGAATATAAAGTACTGGATTTATATGAGAAGTTACTAGTATTAGGAGGAAATTAGTCTTTTTCTCTTTAATCTGAAATAATATGTAAATCATTTTCATTTGGAATATGAAGAGAACATGTTCAGTGCTGCTAATGATCTCATTGGACTTTTAACCTATATTTTGTATAAAAATGTCTTGCTATAGTTTGTTATTTTAAGGCTATTTTGCTGGTAATTGGAGACCGACACACCATAGACAAATATACGATATCCGAGTGGAACACTAAAACAGAGAAACAGTTTATAAGGAAAGCACAGGTCCAATGTGGAAACCTAGCAAATAGTTTGTTTTTCAGAGTGGAGAGCCTTTCTGTCACCCCTCCTTCCACCACAGAGAGTTCATGATAGGACATCAAGTGAGATCCTGCTCCGTGAAAGCAAAGAATTAATATTTCCAGTGAGAGAGATTTTCTTTCTATCCCTAACCTGAACCAACTGACTCCCCACGCTGTGCAGTACTTCTCTCTTAGATCCTCAGTGGAGAGGTCTGAAGTAAATGTGGGAAACTGTGTAGATATAGGAAAGGTAAATTATGTCTTTTCCAGACACATTTAGAGGGGAGAAAGATCAAAAACTAGTTCCTTTGACAGGGATTGATTTTGTACCTTCTAACTATGAATGAAACCATTATTTCAAGTCTGTTTGAAGTTTCAGATTGTATGTCTTTTAAATGAGTTTTAAACAGAAATCGTCACAGAATTCGCCAGTCATGTATGACTAAGCAAACAATTCTGTTCCATAAGACTAGGATACATCAGATTCATGTGCAAATTTTCCAGTCATATACCTTTTGAAAGTTGTTTAACTGTCTGAGTATATATATGTTTTTAGGCTGTTTTAAAGGCAGGAAATTGTTTTGGAAGAAGTATTTAAATAAGAATGTTACCAAATATATAGAACAGCAGCTCTGTGTTGTTCCAGTCAGACTGATACATTCCTGAGAGCTTGCCTTGAGAAAGCAGAGCCATCTGATTTCCAGGAGCGGCGCTTGGGCTGGTGCTGGGGTGCATACGGAGCGCCTGTTCCGCTGCCAGCCTCCCTTAGGAGCTCTCCTCAGGCCAGACAGCCTCTCGCTTGTCCTTCTGGGAAAAAAGTCCTCGAACACTTCTGACGTTTTTAAAACTTGATGTATTGTAAACTCTGAAATGTGGTTTAAGAAAACCAAACACCTTTTAACGTTTATTTTTCCAAGTGACTTGTCTGATTTCTGGCCACCCTTTGCACATCCTGCTTTGTAGGGGGTTGCAGAACCTGGTCTGAGGCTGTAATTTTGTTTCATCTGAGCAGCATGGGCTGGTCAGGGTCCTGGTATTGAAACTGGGTGTCACCCCCGTGGCATGGTACGCAGGTTCTTTGTAGGTCATCAGCAACACTCCGTGGCTTTGAAAGCAGAGAGTCTGTGTGTTCTCGGAAATAAAAGTTTGTAGGTGATGAAACACAAACCTGTTGGATACATATGAACTGCAGATGGCTCTGATAATCCTCTTACAAATCCTGTGCTAATGGTTGTTAAGTTTCACTTCCAGTTCCTCCCTGGCTTTGTGTTCTTTATAGCCAGTGCTGCCAGCCTCCGGCAACCTGAAGCCTACTGCTGATGTTCCTAGCAAACAAATTTGAACAGGAAGGCTTTCGGATTAAGAGATCCTCTCAGCCACAGTTGCCCTTTCTATTTGTTGTCTTACAAGATAACTGCAACAGTAGTTGTCTTGCCCAATTCTACAGTTTCTAGTGTAAGCTCCTGTTTTTAGTCAAGTTATTTTTGGGATGTAGTTGTAACAGAGCTGAACTCAGTGTAAACTCAGAAAGAAAACCATGAAGATTTCCTCCAAAGATGGTGAGGTCTTGAGCAATTTTTACAATGACCATCTCAAGTTTATTCATGAGCCTTTAAAAATTCTACATTGAAATAAACTTACTCCAGCCGTTTTCAGAAATTAGTTCTGACTTAGTTGCAGAGTGTATCTGCAGCTTTTGGGGTTTTGAATTGTGTTTGTAGCGTGCCTCGTGTCATAGTGTTCGGTTCTTATTTTGGGCTCTGAGTTACTGGGCTAGGAATGATTACTGCCCCTCCAACTTGAGTGCTCATCTTCTCTCTCAAAGCGGGGCTGGCATGTATCGCTGTTCAGAGGAGAGGTGGCCAGCAGAAGCTTCTGTGAAAGATTTGAGCCAGTCTTACTTTTTCCTAAAACCAGAAACTGTATAAACCAGGAAAAAGCAATCCTGCCAATACAGCTCAGTCCCGTTCCAATGTACTCTTTGAGGAATCCCTCTGGAAGTTCATTTTCTGTGGGTTTTTTGGTTCTCAGTAGGAATTCCAGTAACTAACTGGAGATCATTAACCTCCATTAAAATCTGTGAACTATCATTGTTAGCTTTTTTTTTTTTTATATAGTCAGGGCATAAAAAATCTCATGGTTTTGTGTAGAATTTAACTTAACAGAAGCCTTGAAGGTAACTGAGTCTTGCATTTCAGGCTACCAGAGCTGGATGTAAATTCCCGTGGACAAAAAGCCACACAAATACTTGAGAAGAAAATTGCTCACTTCTACATTAGGTTTTAACCGCAGACAGTAACTGGATAATAATCAAGAAGGGTCAGTAGCTTAATCATCTTTAAAAGTCTGACAAATCTCTGTTTAGATTGTTTAGCCTATTAAAATGAATTACTGGCTTTTCTGTAGAATGCCTGAAACGCACCTATGCTACTGATTCTCATACCCTTTACCTGGGGACAGCTTAAGTTGGAGCTAAAACTGGAGTTGAAGGCAAGAGATTTAATAAATGGGAAACTGGACACTTTTTAATTCAGCTGTCTGAAGAGGCTCTCAAAAAGAAAGTTCCAAAGCTACTTTCCCCTTCCCCTAAAATCTGTTGATCTCATATGCAAGAATAGAAACTAAATTAATGGAAATTTGACAAGCAATCTGAGAATGGTTGTATATAATACTGTTGAACTACTTGCCCAGATGAAATTAGAATTTTATTATTTTTAATTGCTCTTTTATGAATGTTTAGATTTGCTTTTTTCATTTCTGGTGCTGACAGTAAGTCTGGAAAGCATTTCACCATTCCTTTATTCATTTCTCTGTTTATTTGAAGAACAATGTAATGCTTTGGACAAAGCCAAGTGTACAGTGCTGTTCTTTCTACAGTCCTACAGTTCTTAGCAGAATATATCACTTAAAGAAAATCCTTTCATTTGCAAAAAGCATTATCTTGCTGAGATGAAGTTTACAAGTACTTTGCATTGATTTAACCTAAATAATATTAGAGGCAGGATTCATATAATCCAGGTCAAAATCTGGGATTGACAGTAATTTGTAAATAACTGAACAGCTTAGTTCAGTTTTGCTTAATTTGATTTTAGGGAAACTGGAGTTGTAACCAGTTTATTTTAAATTGTAATAAGCCACTCTTAATTTCACTAAGAGTACCTAAATGCATATTGACATTGGTTCATATAACTTGATCTATGGACACTTTTTAAAAATTAAAACAAGTACTGGTTTTACGTAGGAAAAGAAAATGCAGTTGAGGATCACAAAATATTTATCTTAAGCTTTGTGTGTGCAGGAAAGGGTTAGCAACTGTAGCTGTACTGGTAGAAGGGTATCAGTAAAGCCACCTTTTCTTGCTCTGTTTTGTTACTAAATGCAGCTTCTGTTACTGTGGTTTATTCTCCAACTGAAATAAGTTATTTGATAGTTATTTGATATATGTTATATATGAAATAAGTTTTTTTTTTTGCCCCCAGGCAGAGCAAGAAGTTCACAGTTTAGAATAGGCCAAAGTGGTTATTGGAAATTTAATAGTAGTTTAAATATCATTAGCTGTTTCACTGATTATTTTACCAGAGGCACAGAGGTACCCTGGGACAGTAGGTACATCTTGAGGAGAAAAACAATTCAACTCCCCCCTGCCCCCAACACCAAACCATGTTGATATTTGAGTGTAACCACATAATTTGGGTTTACAGAGAATGATAGCTATGTCTAATCCTTGGGTTTTTATTTACTAGTGTGATTAGTCAAACAGACGAAATGTGTTCAGAAATCCCCTCTAGCTATAGTGCACTTACCTAATAGCTATTGACTTTGGCACAGCTTGCAAAGTGTACCTGAAAAATATGTATATATTCCTCTTGTTTCAGAGTTACAGTAAGTTTTGGCTCTGTGTTGAAGTCAGTCTTTTAAGTTTGTCTATAAAAAAGAGTCTTAAGATACTCAAAATTTTATAGTTGTATTCATAAATTAACCTTAAGAAGTATGCCAGATACAAATTTCATACTATGTGTATTGTGAACAGTTTTATACAAAAACAAATGTGGAACCTTTTGTTATAAGAAAAGGCTAAGAAACACCTCTTGTCATTAATAAGCAGACATGAAAGACAAGCCGTAGAATTACCCCGTGTAAGCAGCCAGCTGTCATCAGTTAGCAATAGTCCCACATTCCGGCGATTATGGATTCATAAACGAAGAGGAGCGTTACAGTATTACAGATCCTGCTGCCCCACAGTAATCGGATCGTAGGCTGGCTGAGGGCTAGATCATAAGTGGCTGATCACAAGATCTTTTCACTAATTGGCCTTCCCCTGTCTGTCATCTTCTGTTAGAAACTGTATCGTTTATAAACTCTCCTAAAAGACACATTTATGAGCCAGTGGTTTAATACATAACAAATTTGGGAATAATTTATAAGTACTTCAACACTAGCTAAGCAATTTTTGGGGGGTGTTTTAGTCTTTCAGCCAAGTTGGGAGAGATTTTATTCCTGTAGTTACTCAGAATTCTTGAAATCCGAGTGCGAAAAGCAGGCAGAGCTTCTGTAAAAACTACACAGTCATCCAGAAGACTCATTCAGCTCCCCAAACAGCTCACTCAGTTGTTTGGGGAACTCTGTTATTCTGCAGGAAACAAGGATGAGGGGAAAGCCAGTGGAAAAAAAATCTATCGTAGCAGCCACAGACCTAAATTCCTCTGGCATGAGTTACTCATAAAACATTTTGATAACTATGAATTAAGACTGATACGTTTTTTTTTTTCCTGATGGATAATCCATGCAAATGGGAATCCTACCAGACGTGAAATTTTTCAAATAATGGGGAACATTGCACAGACTGTGAATGGAAGAGATGGATGTGCCTTTCTTGCAGGATGGTTATTGATTTTTATGAGGTTTTTAATGCATCTGGAGTGGTTTTTCTCATTCATGGAAGCAGTGAAATCTTAGGAGAATTCTAAGCCTGTCCTTTTCAACTTTTGCTCTGGTACCTCTGCTTTCGTCTCTTTGTCAGGTTATTGGTGCGGCATTAGCTGGCCTGAAGGCGCTGACCTTTTACGGGGCTGATGCAAGATTAAATCCTTTCTGAATGCTCCTTGTTACTGCTGGGGAGACTGCAGAAAGGACGGGAAACTCTGGCTCTCTGGGTCACGTTCTCCAACGGTGAGATAATTGCCCGGAGGTGAAGAGAAAAATGCAATTTGAGATCTTCAAAGCTTCCAAAGCAGGTGTGCATTGCTGAGTCAGGAGCAGGTATTGACAGGTCACTTCTTCTGCAGCAGTGACAGGCTTACTCCTTAGCAGGGGCAGCTTTGAAAGCATTAGTTAGCAATCATGAAGACATGTTTGCAAGGGCATAAATGACTGTAGTAACTCCATGAAATTAGACTTTGTACAATTTCTTTTGAAATGCTTCAGACAATGCACTGTAACAATGGAACTATTCTGAGATTGTTTATGAAGAAATGACTATCCAGGTTTTTTGAGCTTGAAAGAAGATAAGGTCATGTTATCAAATTATATTTTATGAGCAGTATGTGGTTGAAAAACCAGGCAAGCACTTCTGAATGTGAGCCAGCAGTGTGCCCAGCTGGCCAAGAAGACCAACAGCATCCTGGCTTGTATCAGGAGCAGTGTGGCCAGCAAGAGCAGGGAAGCGATTGTGTCCCTGTACTCAGCACTGGTGAGGACGCACCTCAAATACTGTGTGCAGTTTTGGGCCCCTCACTACAAGGAGGACATTGAGGTGCTGGGGTGCATCCAGAGAAGGGCAACAAAGCTGGTGAAGGGTCTGGAGCACAAGTCCTGGGAGAAGCAGCTGAGGGAACTGGGACTGTTTAGTCTGGAGAAAAGGAGGCTGAGGGGAGACCTCATTGCTCTCTCCAGTTATCTGAAAGGAGATTGTACGGAGGTGGGTGTTGGTCTCTTCTCCCAAGTAACAAGTGATAGGACAAGAGGAAATGGCCTCAAGTTGTGTCAGGGGAGGTTTAGGTTGGATATTAGGAAAAATTTATTTACTGAAAGAGTGGTCAGGCACTGGAACAGGCTGCCCAGGGAAGTGGTGGAGTCACCGTCCCTAGAGGTGTTCAAAGAACATGTAGATGTGGCACTTCAGGACGTGGTTTAATAGGCATGTTGGTGTTAGATTGATGGATGGACTTGATGATCTTTTCCAACCTTAAAGATTCTGTGATTCTTTTGTGAGAAGAAGGAAGAGCCATGTATTTTACAAATTACATTGTTATAGCTGATCTCTAGGCAATTAGAAGTTCTAAGAAGCAGAATAACTTGTATTAAAATACGTACTTTTGGGGAAGTATTCTGAGTAACTGAGGAGGGTCTTTTGACAAGGGTATGTAGTGATAGGACAAGGAACAAGACAAGGTAGGCTGAATAGATATAAGGAAGGAATTATTTACTGTGAGGGTGGTGAGACACTGGAGCAGGCTGCCCAGAGAAGCTGTGGATGCCCCATCTCTGGAGGTGTTCATGGCCACGTTGGATGGGGCTTTGAGTGACCTGTTCTAGTGGAAGGTGTCCCTGCCCATGGCAGGGAGGTTGGAACTAGATGGTCTTAAGGTCCCTTCCAACCAAAACCATTCTAAGATTATTAAAAATGAAGAAAAAATGTTTAAAAAGTATTGTCTGAAACTGAAAGTGCTTTAAAGGATTGTAAAGTAACTTATTTACATATAAAAGTGTCCTATATTACTTTATTTCTTTGAAGTAAGCATACTACTTTTCATTTGTCTTCTGTAAGGATGATATTACAAGGTGGTCTCTTGCTCACCGAAAAACAATGCTGTGAAGTTGGCCCATGTATGTTTGAAATTGACAGTTGCAGTATAATGCAGACTAGTGATTACTTAGATCTGGCCTTCACGGAGTAACAGCCCCCTCATTTTATTTTTTCTGAGACTGTTCTACCTCCACAAAACATTGCTAGGCAAAGGGAAACGTCTTTGCTGGAATGTGCTGACAAGAATTTAATAAAGATGGAACTGTGCGGCAAGTCTGTTCAGACTTGATGGAAATAAAGATTCACTCCAGGAGTTGAAAGTTGAACACATTTCAGTTTTGGAAAGGGTCTCTGTTCTGTCCACTTTGACAGGAAAAATACCTTAGGAAGAGCACATTTCACAGCATACTAAAAAAGAATATTGAATATTGTGTAGGGGTTGCCATCACAGTTGCAACTGTGCAAGGTCTCTTTATACATGAGTTGGAGTTTGCCATCTGAGATACTCGGAGGCTGAGGTCATAGCTTCACGAACATTTCTTTTGGCAAGAAGGCTGGTTTTAAGTGTCATCCATCACTTTTCCTGCCTTTCCATTCTGCCTGTGTAGCAATGGAATAAAGAGAGTCGAGGAACTGACCTAGATGAAAGATAACCTTGTTTTATGCAGCTGCACGACATAAACTGGTCAGAGTTGATGGGGGTTAGAGTTGATGGGGCTTGTTAGGAAAGTTGCTTGAGTCACTCTTCTGCTAACATACATGAGCGGCAGACTTCAGTGTTACTTTAGCAGGCGTAGTTTAAGCTCCCTTTGGAATAAATAAAATGTATCTTTACTTAAAGTGCTATGGGGAAGCCCTGCCTTTCTTCACTGACTTTAACAGGCTTACCTCCCTTGGCTAAAGCTTGCCGTGGTGAATTCTATCGTCAGTGTCCATGCAGATTTCACACAGTTACAGTTTTGTCTGAAGAGCAATTCTAACTGCGTCATTGCGCTGACCACAGACCAAATTCAAATGGTTGAGACTGGAAGGGACCTCTGGAGGCCATCTGATCCAACATCCCTGCCCAAACAGGGCTGCCTGGAGCTGAGTGCCCGGGCAGATGGCTTCTGAATAGCCGTGGGTGGAGGCTGCACAGCCTCCCTGCTGCTCCGGTGCTCCGAGTAACTTATTTCCTGAGTAAATACTACACAAAGCTTTATCCTGCCTTCTACAGAATCATACACTCGCAGTGTCACAGGACCTGCACTATTTTTAACTGTACAATTCATAATGTAGATCTACAGCAGTAGTATTACTGCTGTCAGCGATGGAGCCTCTCTGATGTGGGAGCTGTGGTGGAGGCTAGAAAGACACAAACTGTAGGTGCATATAGCTGTGATTTTGATGTTTTAGGGAGGCATTTGGCTTATTTTGTTACATGACAGGACTTAGTTGCAGAGGTGATTTTTTTTCTTTTAGAAAATGCTTGTACATTCACTTCTGATGCTTTATCGTTTCTTTGTAAATTGCAGAGTGGGTTAACGTTTGCTGAAACGATCACCATTAACAGCTGCCATTGGTCAAAAGAAGAACAAGTCTTTTCCAACTAAAGGCAAATTCAAGGCTATTTAAAAAATTGACATCTGAGTAGAGAAGCTTTGTAGGCTCTTGGTTTACAAAGAGGTATAGTCAGATATAGTCAGATATGCGAGAGAAATCAAGGTTATAAACCAGCCTGAACCAGATCTAGTGTGCCTCCAGAGAAAACCTTAGCCCATGTTCTGGGGTTTAGTTTGACCTTGATCTTACTTCTTGGAGTGGGGTATGGAGCAAAAAAAGTTATATATATCCCAGTAAACGAGAAAACTGTCTTGGTCTATTTGATTTCTTCAGTTTTCAAGTGTGTAGGGCTGGCATCCAAAATAAAAGATGGAGTTTTATGTGAAATACTTGAGTTTTGCAAAGTTGTGGGAAGAAGAAAGTGCTATGAACTGCACATATGTGCAGGTTCAATGACTAGATTGTCAGAATTTGGTATCAACTGTACTCTTCTGATAGCTCTGAGTATGCAAAAAAGTTGTGAGAATTTAAGAGATTTAAAATCCGTAATCAGAGCTTAGGACCAGCTCTTCAGTTTCTTTCACTCGGCGGTAAAGTATTTGTAAAGAGAGAGAAGCATTGAGAGCCATGGCGTAATTGACCTTAATTTAATTTGCTGACTGTTTTGCCTAGAATTCACTGGACTGTGTCTCAGTGCTTTTTATGTGCAGTATAAATGTTAGTGGGACCAATATTTTTTACTTGTTTTGGTGGCAGACGTCTGCTGCACAGACTAATGTTGCATATTTTCAGTGAATCTGTAATAGTTTGCCTTTCAGCATTGATTTCAGAGATACTAGTGCCCACATTCTGCCTCCTGTCTCCCTTCTCTGGGAAGCTTGCTATCAATATACAGCAAATTTTTTTTTTTCTCAAGAATGCTATTTAAAAAAAAAAAAAAAAGCAAGAAGCCGTGTGAAATCTTGCCTTTGGGTACATTTCTGAACCATCTCTTCTAGGAGATACAATTTTCTTTGTTGCAAATCCTCCTCAGTGCTTTGCTGAGGAAGGGCAGAAGCGCTGCCATTGAAGATCTCTCTTGGATGGATTTATGTCATTTATCAATGAGCCGTTATCCGTTGGTGTTCACAAGTAGCTCATAATTCTCTCTGAGTAGACAAGGTTTTTGTAGGTTCATAGTCTTCGTCTGACAAAATATTTATAACACTTTTGCCAAAGCAGTGTTTTTCAAGGCCCAGCTTTCTTAGTGCCAAGGACTCTTTAAAAACAGAGATTGTGGCCTCCAAAAGCCAAGTACTAGTGGGCATAAAAGCCTACTGTGACATTAGAAAAGGCTTTAAAAACTTTTATGTTTGTTCACACAAGTGTTTTAGTGGAGAAAATCTCGCCTTTAGGCTTCATTAACTTTGTAAGACTGCAAACTGAGAGTCCAGAGTTTCATGTATTTAAGACAACAGGCATTAAGGTTGAAATACAGATTGCTAGCAAGAAAAAAAAAACATAAAAAAATGGATTTTCACCCAAGAACAAAGTACTGTGAGATCCCTAGCTCTGCAGCGCTCCAACGGAACCCTAGATGGAAGTTTTAAATGTGCCATTCAAAGAAAAATGCAAAATCCTTTGAGCAATGTGCAAGTGGATGAATTGAGCTGTAAAAAAGAGTAATAACTGTAAGCTGCAAGACAGCGATGTCTTTACCTGCAGCATCTCTCAAATCTTTCAGCACTGGTCCACCTGTCGGAGACGGATGCAGTGATAAAACTTCTGCTAAGTCTGTGCTGAGAACTTTTCAAAATCCTGCTCTCTTAATACACCATAAACAGTGTGATATAATGAAATATGTATTCTGGTATGCAGGGGTGAGACCTGAGTAACAAAATGTGGAGTATTTCTGGGGACTGAAATCCAGGACTCCAGGAGACGTGACTTGACTGCCTAGTGCGTATCCGCCGTCAGATGTTGAGTGCGTTCAAGCCCGGCATTAAGCAAGTGTGCAGACAAGGGCATGGTGCTCACAGCAGTTCTCTCATGCATAGAAGATGCACGTCCAAATGTTAAAACAGAATATGCCGTTTAAATGGCAAACAGAAGCTTTGTAATTCATTTCAGCATGAACACTAGCTCATCTTTATAGTAATTCTTTAAAATTCACATATCATCAAATTTTCGGACTGAATTCCAGAGTCGCTTTTGTATAAGAACCCACAGACTTGTACAGGAATTGCATGAGTTACTTCACTTTGCAGTGCTGTTGGTTGAAAAATGCTAGATCTGCAATATATGATTTTAATGACTAATTAAGTATTAGATTTCTTTTTCTTTAAATCATCAGTTTTAATTAGTCTAGTAGTGTTGTGGTGTTAACTTAAAACTTGCCATTTTCTGCATGGATTATTCATTTTTTGAAAGTGGAGACAAATTAATGCTGGTATTTAAAGTCATTGTGAGACTGCCTTCAGTTAAAGATGCTTTTTTTGGGTTGCTTAGGCAAGTAAGAGTGGCTCATAAGAAACACCTTGACCAACTACTCCTGATATCTGTAAATTGATAGAGGTCTTAGTAAACTTTTATTTGTTCTGTCTTTTTAATGTAATCCAGAAAATACTCATCAGCACAAAAACTTAAGCACCAGAATAAGGAAATGAAAATAAATTACTGGTTAGGATGTTGTTACGCATCCTGAAAGCAGTAGTTCCCATACATTTCTTAAAGCTTTTTTTTTTTTTTTTTTTTCCCTCCAGACCTAAAGATTTTCGAAGGAAGTAATATCAATAAAAGAAGAACTGCTATCAGGAATGTCTCTCGTCCCTGAAAAAAAAATCTTCAATGTGGAAGCATCTGTGCATCTCAGAAAAGCCTTCTATACAGAATGTTCTTGACTGGTGTTAGCAAACTTTTATTTGGAAATATTACCAAAATTACTGCATTTGAAACAGCTAAGAAAGGATATTATGTTGTCAATGCCACCTCTACTCTATGTTGTATGAGCTGGGATTTGTTAGTTACACCTGTTTTGATACTATTATTAAAGAATTTATAAATTTTTAATGAATATGTACATCTCACAAAAACTGTACATTGTTTACTGAAATGAAGTATCTCACTCTAAAAGTTGCAGAACTTGAATTCCATGCACAAAGAGCAGTGCCTAATTACGGTCACAGAGCTCCCACGGACGGCACATGATCTGATTTGCTCTTCTGGTAAAAGAGATGATCCATCCTCACAGAGCCCGGTGAATAACAGAACGCCAGGCTTAGTTCAGAAAAAGGGAATTGTTCATGTAGAGCTCGTTCTCTCGCTGGTGGATGTTAAAAAAACAGTGGTTTGGGCTGTTTATTACTTCTGTAACTGATTGTGCGGTTCTTCTGAATGCGGAGTGTATGTGCCGTGTGAAATTAACGGCGAGATGTCGCTGCATGCGTGTCTGTGCAGGCCTGCAGTTTCCTTACCTGTTCGGGTGAACGTACCCACTGAAGTTACTGTGGGGCGGTAAGCAAAATCAGACTTCTCCCAGAGCCAAATTACATGAGAAAAACAGAGCTCTGCAGAGAAAGCAGTGCACGTAGCAGATAGGCGTGCGTGCATACTGGCGTCCAGTTAGAGATAAGAAAAATGTTATTAAAAGCTGCCTCTTGGGAGAATGAGGGGGTGGGAAGATTTGTGCTGGTCATTTTTTATGTCCTGTGAGAGTTTATCTGGCAGCCTTCAGCAGCCTTCTAGAAAGAGTTTCTCTGCACAACATGTTTTAGTTACAGTTTAGCCTGTTCATTATGACCAAGGAAGTATTCATTTGATCACCAGCCATAATTTTTAATCCTGAAGCTGTGGCCATCTTTTGGTATGGAATGCCATATGCTGTGCTTGAAACACCAAAAATGAAGCCAAGGGGAAATCAGTTTATGCTTACAGAGGGCCTCTTTGCTACAGGGAGGGAGACTGCACCATTTCACAGCGTCTGGAATTTCTTGGATGCTGGAAGAGTGACAGTTCCAGCAGAGCTTACTGCTGGAATACCGCAGAGCAGCAGGGACAGCATGAATTCCAGAGGTGGTACTGTCTGCTAGGTTGCATCCCAACAGCAAACCGTGTTGGTGGGAAAGGTGTGCCCCCAGGAATTGCATAATGAGTGTAGGCAAGTAATGAATAGAATAAGAACTACTTTTTTTTTGTTTTGTTTTTTGTTTTTTTTTTAAATAGTCTTGGTGTTTTTCAGACGTGTCTGCTCTGCACTTAAATCTCCGGTGTGCTGAATGACAACATCAAGGTTGACCCTTCTCTGCTTTCTAGATGTGGAATGTTATTGAATATATTCCTAATCCTGTTTCACGCTTGATGTGGAGATGTTACGTGATTGTCAGCAGGGGAGTTGGTATCCATAACGTTCTGTCTGCCTGAGAAGGACTTCTTGTAGGCGCAGCTTTTGAAGGTGGCACGCTTTGGACTCGCAGTGCTCGCTGCCAAAGAGAACACGCGTTTGGGGCTGTGCAGTAGATTTTCTTAAGTGGCTCTTCCTTCTCAGGAGTAGAGCTGCTGACTACCTGACATTGGCTAGATTTTGTTAAAGAGCTCATTGAAATAGCAGACAGTAAAGGCAGCTCAGGTGGAGATAGATACTCTTCCTTTTTCCCCCCTCTTACACCCAAATCTGATTTCCATTCAAGTCACAGGAACATGCTTTAATTTTACTTAAATAATGTGTTAATGAATGAAGCGGCAGCATTTTTACTGTGAAAACCAAATGAGGAAACTGAGCTTGTGTTGAATGATGCAAAGTAAGTCTTTAAAATTATGTTGCTTCGCAAGTTACTTGCCTGAAGCTCATTGTTACAGCTTTTCTGCAGATAACCCTCGAACCAAAGCTGCTGTGTGAATAAAGGAAGCACCTGTTGTCTTCTGATGCTGATATGTTATCTACCAAATTTTACAATATTTGGTGAGGAAAATCTGTGTTTTCTAGATCTACTTTATACAAGCATCATATAGGAAGAAAAACATTGTTTTGTTTATAATTGTGTTTCATTTTATGAAATAAGTTTGGTATCAGGCATTTCCTTGGCTTGTCCCAGGAAACAGTCCCGTGCAGTGAACACACAGACTGTATTTGCAAGTCAGTAACCACGTGGTAAAAGAAGTATTTTAAAAAGTAGTAGGTTAAAGTAAATGCTCTTTCTTCTGTAAGGACACAGTACTTACTTACTTATACTTTATTGGTAAGTTCTCGGTGGCATCAGCTGTTCATCACGCGCTAAATACTTCACAGTCAGCAACTTAAGTTTTTGTGCAGTCTGGAAAAATATGAA
Source organism: Tetrax tetrax (assembly GCA_009806455.1). NCBI lineage: Eukaryota > Metazoa > Chordata > Aves > Otidiformes > Otididae > Tetrax > Tetrax tetrax. Next base: position 163,288 of record WHYT01016205.1, read on the forward strand.
ACACTCCTGATTATTCAGAGACTGAATTGGGGAGAAAACATGGGCCATATGTGTCTGTGTCTTACTTTTTTGGGCGAACGTGCAAATCCTGAATAACATTTTTATGCGTTGGTAGTGCCCACCAGTTACTTTTCATTACCAAGGTACGCCCAGCAAGTGAGCCCATGAGCAGTGCTGTGCGAGGCATTCTGTTAGCAGGGTGCCAGTAAAGGTCATTATAAATATAAAGTTAAAGCAAATTAACTCATGCAATTAAAGCTTGTGCTTCAGTATATAAATTAAGTTATAAAATTGTAATAAGTATGCCTACTTTTTGTTTAATTCCCTGCGTGTACGCCCTGTGTGCAGTGAGGGTGCGGATGGTTGCGTTGGCAGCCGGTCGGGTGCGTCCCACAGCTGGGAGCCCCTGGGCTCCCCGTGGGCAGTGCTGCTCCCAGCTCTTCTCCCAGCTGGGGCGACTGGGGATCAGTACAGGAGCTGTTGGAGGGATGCAGCATAGGTGACCCCGACGTCGCAGCACAGGCAGACTTGGGGATTGCCTTATTTTGAGGAGTTTGTGTGTGCTGTCTTCCCTGCATCTCTGTTTTGCCCTGCCGTTCTCCCTGGTCACACAGGATCTTGAGATTTGGATATAGCGTTGCTTGATGACCAGCCTGGGGTGCAAATCTTTCTGCTCAAGGCTCAAAATCTTTCTGAGACCACACAGGCAGAATTGCCCAAACACTGATTTTCCATCAGTGACCTTTGCAGAGTTGCTTCCACAATTTGGCGTATCCCAGGGAGTCTGCAGAAGGTGTCGGGACAGCACGGGAGTGGGAGAGTGCCAGGCAACGTGGGGCAGAGAGAGATTCACGTTCAGGGTACGCTGACAGCCAGGTGCAAGGAGGTGGGTCAGTCACAGCCATAACCTGTATCTCATTTTAGTGTCTCTGACTGGCAGCTGTGTGCCAGGCTACACGACGTACATGGGCACACACAGCCATGCTCGCTTCGGGCTTCGGCACTCTGTAAACTGGGCTTACACTGCTAAAAGCTAAAGTCAGCAGGTTTTCATCTTGTACTTTTCTACCCTCTTCTACTTTAAGTGCAAGTGCAGGTAAGGAAATGACATTTAACTCACCTTTCCATCAACTTTTTTCACCTTTCTCCAAGAAAGTGGTGAGAGTTAAGGGCAAAGGCACCAGTTTGTCTTCTCCCTGGTAAGTGAGGAGAGTGGCAGTGGCTGGAAGCAGGAGCTGACAGATCTTCCCTTACTGAGCATGAACAGACCAAACCCAGTCAGAGGGGAGCAGGAACACAGTCCTGGCATCCACAGGCCGTCTTCTGTCCATGTCTATAGGGCTGGATTAAAAGTGATCCAAAGCTATGACTTCAGCTTAAATGTATGAACATTTTTGAGCCTCCACTTTAAATCCTGCTTTGATGCTTAGTCTCCAAAGCTGTTCAAAGCTATTTATTGAGTCACTGTATAATTTACCTGGTTTGTTTTAACATCATGAATGGCTTTGTGCTCCTCAAGAGGCCGGGTTGGGGTGGTTCTTTCCGCTCGTCATGAGCTGATCCAAGTCACCTTCACACCTGTACCTGCCAGTCTTCTCACTTTGGCACGTCAACACACAAAGCCTTACCTCCATGGATGGAGCGACCACCTCATCTCATAGTTAATCTCTCCACTTGTTCATATACAATTTTAGAAATAAGGCTAAATATTGTTTATACTGAGCGCCTGTACAGCCTTTAAAATAAAACTATTGCCCCAAAGGGATGCAAAAGGAAAATGTGTTTTCTTTTTGCATCCTGTCCCCCAAAGATCTATACAATTGTTCCAAGTTGAAAATCAATCGAATACAGAATTAACGTATAAAAGCTTGCCACTTTTATTTGCATACAAAACAGAAATGAAAGAGGTTCACAATAAATTATCAGTGTGCTCTCACGGAACATTCTTGTGTATTTATATCATGTGGGTTAAAAGAACAATTCCATTAACGTAAGACTTCTGTGCAAAAGGGTAACAGCTGGGTTCAAGGAGACCTGATGATGCGTTGTTCTCTGGTGAATTTAGTCGGGTTACTCTGCTAGTAAAGCAACTCATCCAAAACTAACAGACTGGAAAATCACGGATAACAAAACATTAAGTTTTCTGAATGGATCTACGTACACCAACTAGCTGGATGTGGGGTTTTTTTAGATACAGTTTGAATAGTGTAGGGAACAGTACTCCAGAGAAAGATCTACAAGCGACCTTCCATCATCATCTAGCACCAACCACTAACATACTAAGTTTCTGGCATGCAGGATAATTACCATTATTTGTTGTGTCAACTGGTCATGTACATTTTTTTTGTCCTTTAATAGAAGAGCCTGTAAACATCTTCCACGACAGGTCAGGCACCTGGACAAAAGGCCACAAACAGATGCGCATGAGATGTTTCCCTTTTTTAAACAGTTCATTGAGAGGGTTTTTTTCCATTTGCCCTTTTGCGTACTGGAATCTTGACACTCCTTTTGGCAATCTTCCTTTTGAAGCGAGTAATTCCAGGGGATCTCAGTTCAACGGCTTCCATTTCTTCTTGAACAGGAGTAAACTCTGGTTGAGCAAGATGAGGTGATGGATAGGAGGACTGGGAGTATGGGGATGGTAAGGAGTAGGACCCGTGAACCACGTACGGCTGTTGCTCACCATCGTAAAGGTCCTCAGGGTCATAGATTTGGTAGGAGTTATGTGGCAACTGCACTACTGGGATGTCTTGATCGGTTGGCTCACCGTATCCACCTTAACCCACCACCACCAAGAGTATTCGTACGGTTAACACAGGAGAAGGGGAGTAGAAAATTAAAGCACTCGTTAGGAAATTGACATTTTATAGATAGATATATTTATATATAATGTGTGTGAGTATATATATATAATCTTTAAATACACATCTTTTATTCACATAAAGGAACAGTGAAACATTTAACAAAATTAATAAGCCGGAGCAATTGGAAACCCACCAACAGACAGCCAAGTTAGTTGGAAACCACCACCAGAATTTGTCAAATGTCCAGTTGCAATACTGTGCTTGTTATACACTGCACAATCTGCCTGCTTTAGCTCGTTCCAATTATGGTCTAGGATACACGATCGCCAGGCAAAATGGGTCAGGCAATACTTTTTAGCAGTGCAAGGAAGCTAAGTGCGTGTACAGCAGCTAGTACGTTCATTAGTGGTAGTCAGTGTCGTCGATGGAAAGCACAGAGCAGTTCAGCATCCATCTCTGACCTTCAAATGAGACCTGAACCCGAACGAGCCTTTCACCTTCTGGATGGGTAGCCATTGTAAGGGATTGGGCCTTAAAACAGGAAAGGAACAACGGGGAGGGGAAGTGAGGAGAACAGGACAGGAAGAGACGACAACAAAAACATTCAGGTAAGTAAAACATACAAATCAACTCACAGGCAGATTAAACCGTAAACATCAAACAAATACGCCCTACGTGTAACATTTGTAGTAACTACTGCTTTACGAATAAATTTCGATTTTAAGTTGGGAGACATAATTTTTGGTAATTTTGTTAACTTCCTCCCGTGGCCCCTCCGTGCTATCACAAGACGGGAAAGTAGGACACAGAGAAGGTGTAGAAAGAATCGTTTTCTCCAGATGGTTTCACTGGTTAATGACGGACACGTGCATCCCTCTGCCAGGTTACGCTACCAGGGGTTTAGTAAGGGCCATGCTCTCATGCCATTCAGAGGCACACGGGAGAGGAGGTTGAGCAACACGTTTGAAAAACTACACACGTAAAAACTCTGCTGCCACGAACATGAGGAGGTGGGGGTTCAAGATGCAGACCGTTCAGGTGAGAGGGAGCAGGCTCGTACAACTACACAAACACCAACAGGACGAAAATCCACTACCCGGGCCCCCTTCACAGGCTGGGATCAGGGGGTGGACTTCCTTTGGTCACTACGCTGGGGTCACCTTCTCTTCACGCTGCAGTCTCACAAAATACAGCAGCACTGGACACACCTGTTTTTTGGCAGCTCGCACGTTTTAGCGCAAGGTTCACCAGTAGCCTCCATCTTACTTTGGCTGTTAGAAAATGGCACCCCCGCCTCTGCAAACAGCAGCTGTCCCGGCTCCTGGCTACTCACCTCCCATGCCGTAACCAGCGCAGGAGGATGGATCGCAGTACCCCGGCGGGCCAGAAGGACCCTGTGAGCCCGGGGGGCCCGTGTGACCGGCAGGACCTCGTGGGCCTGGAGAGCCTGGTGGTCCTGGGCTGCCAGTTCGGCTTTCTCCTGGAGGTCCTGAGTAGAAGGGGGAGATGAAACATCTGAGGAGCGTCTTTCATAAAAGCAGTGAGTTGAGGCCACCTTGGCAGGCCTGGTGCTTGGAAAACATGGCACCAGGCGTGCTACAAACACTTCCAGGAGATAGCTTGAGCTGAGGAGCTGGGCGTCGCGGCTCCGACTCCCCCGGGCAAGCTGAGGGAAGAGCGGCAGCCTTCCTCTGGCAATGAAGACGAAGCAGCAGCCAGAGAGGAGGAACCTGCTCCCGACGAGCCTCACCTCTGGCCGCTACTTCATCTTCCTTGCCAGAGACAGCTTTTAGCCAGAAATTTATACCAGAGCAAATGTTTCACCAAGCATCACATTCGGAAAGGCAGTGTCGCGGGGGGAGGACAGCCCTGGATGCCTGCACAGCTCTCCATTCACCCACTGCCTCTCAGCACACCCTCTGGCTAACGCCGTGCCTTGAGAGTGCTGCTCTAACGGCCAGAATATCCTGATGAAGTCAGTGCAATCTTACACCCTCTCTGCTTTTTCAGGAGCTAAATATAAATCCCTGTGATTAATGTGTTTAATTAATATACATTTCTCTGTCAAGTCACAGTTAGGTATGACCTTGAGTTAATGAGAAAACAAATGCAATTAATCGAGATTAATTTTCCCCTTCCAGACCCCATCTCTGAAAAAAAATACTTAAAACATTAAAAATAGTTTTAGGGAAGCAGTTTATGGCAAGGAAAAGGAGAATACTTGTGTGACTGACGACACCATCACGTCACATCACATAGTAAGAACGTTATGACAGTTAAGATGCCTGAATTGCTGATTCTTCTGCTGCTTAAGCTTTGGAGGTGAAGGACACAGCCATGCTGGTCTCAGCTGCTTTGGACTTGGGTCCAAGTGGTCTAATCCAGATACCACAAACATAACAACTTTACCTGTAGATCCTGGTGGGCCTCGGGGTCCTTGTGTTCCCACACCTGGATTGCCTTTTTCTCCTTTCTCACCTGGTAAACCTAAGGAAATCATATTCATCAGAGTCACATTTTGAACAAAATTGCGTGCAGTATTTATTATTTAACCAGGATTATAGTTCCATATGTTATTTGTCATCTAAAAACAGATGGCAGAGAAGGAAGGCGGTAAAAGTAAAGAATGATCTGATTCTTTTTCCCTCCCTTCCCTGACGGCATCTCAAGGGAAACATGGCATTCCTGGGGTCTTAAACAGTCCTGCTGCCATGGTGGTTTCATCGAGGTGGTATGCGGAGGCATCGGCCAGTTTCCAGGCTGCACTTCCTGCTGAAAAGCTGCCTCTGGACTATACCAAGGTACAAATACTGTAAGTCAGAAGAATCCTCAGAGCCTCACAAAGCTGTCTATAAATTACTGTGTGGCCCAGAAAAGTCAAATTTTTAATGCTACAGCCAATTTTCCTTCATGCACCCACCAAACAGCAGTTCACTATAAGATGGCTCTACGCAGGTTCTAATCGTGGGTAATTGCAGAGTCTTGCTAAAATGCAGGAAAAGAGCTTCAGCACTGTCAAAATCTGTCCCTCCCCCCATACGAAGCCCAATCTATGCATTTCCCAGTCAGGAAACTCTGATGTTCGAACAAGCACAGCCATTGAGTTGTGTTCCCGCACTTGCTCATGGCCTTAAGTTTCTATCGTTGGGTCTGATCCATGGAGATCACAGATCTAGTAATCCAGAGAAGGCTCTACCTTCTCCAGCTTTCCATCTCCTTCTGCACTACCACTATGGCCTCCTATAAAAACACCCTCTATATGCAGAGATCACAATAAGTGCTGTCAAACTAAAGCAGGTGTCAAAACTACAAATTCCAGACCCTGAGTTTCCATCGGCGACTTGGAAACTCTCATAAAGTCTGTGTTTGATTTGGATGGTTCAAAGACACAAAATCCAGGCTGGTTTGTGGGACTTTCCCCTCATTTTCCAGACCTCCCAGCACTGGTAATTGCTCTCACTGCTTCACAGCTTCCACACTTTCAGAGTTAAAGCCAATATAGAGTACCTCCACAAAAACAAAGTAGAAAGAAAACAGCTGCTACCCTTGATGGGGCAGTATCTACCATTTCAACTGACTGGCCTCCTTCCTTCCCTTCTGCTCAGGTAACTACTCCCCCTTAGGGAAAAACATCTGGAAGACATCTCATTTTTGCAAAGAGCGACAGGAGGCTTTTTCCCCCTTCCTAAGCTAATTTCTGCTGGTAGCAAATAAGTAAGAACAAACTCTAACTGTGGAAAAAATTGTAGTTAAACCCCATCACTGACAAAGAACTGCTCACATGGAGTTTACAAAGGAAGAGTCTGCTGAATTACAGGGGACTTGCTATCTGCTGAGGAGTTCTAGGCCTTCTGCAGAACGAGCGGCTTTCAGGGCGATACATCACGTAGCCCGATCACCTGGAAAGCACAGGCCACACCACCGGAATCAGTAACTCCATACTGAGCGCATCGTTTTTAACCAAAGCGTGGTGAACTCTTTGTCTTAGCTCTACAAGGCTTTTTGACGCCGTTCTGGAGTAGTTGAGGTATTTCCTGTTTCTCTTTTGTACTTTTTGTTTCCTTCGATCGCACAATTTTAGGGCTTGTTTAGTTTGGGGTTTTTTTAAAAGTCTTTTGGTGACCAGTTATTTTCTCATAGAGAAATTACACAACCACAGCCACTTCTCACAAGGTTTCCCATTAGGGAGTCTCCAAAGCTTTCCAAGTGTCTCTAGTAACACTGTATTTTACAGAAGAGACTTGGCCACCAAGAGAAGAAATAGCATGGCCAAAATAAATCAGCAGAAAATGGCAAAAGAGAGCGGGTGTGATAATCTAGGTGATGTTTATACCATTATTTTGCAACTAGCAGGTGTCTTCCTCTTGCTTCCAGAGGATATCAGGTGAGATCGAGCAAGGTCTTGTACACCTCATCCCTGAATTTACAGATAAGTCTGGCTTCTGTAACCTACAATTATGAAGCCTTTGCACAGGGAAAACTTTTGAAATCACATGGATATCAAGTTCCGAGAGCAAACATACTGAAGGCCAAGATACAATTCTGCTTCAGGTTTCTTTTGGTCTCATTCCAGTAAAGTTTACCCAAGTGAAAACGAACATAAACACTGAAGCAAGAATACTCGTAAGGCAGAATTCACATGAGTTAAAAACTGAGCACTCCATGAGCCCCCCTAATGGATTTTCCATCAAAGTTGTTTAATGAGAGTAAGTAATCAGATTCACAGACCTCTTGGTCACAGTTAATGACTCCCTTCTATAAATGACAGCACATTCAGAATTCACCCATTTCACTTTCTGTCAAGGCCATCTTTGCATTTCGTTGGAGCACACCTTACAGAAAGTCAACCAGACATCACTCTCCACGTTACTGCAGTGATTAATCACTCTCTGGTATAAAAGTGCGTATCAGTATTTGTCACTTGATTTACAGTGGCTTCAAATTCTAGTAACAGTTTTCGTATTTGTGCCCTGGACGTACTTCAACATTACCATCAAACTAGCTCTTCCCCTTCAGGCTAACCACTTTTTTATGTCTTGTCCCCATCCAAAATAAGCAATGGCTTGGCTTCAGCCCCGAGAAGATCACAAGCAACCAAAACAATTTATTTCCAACACTCCGCTAAAGATATCCCTGATAACATCAGTTATTAAAAACAAAACCAAGATCATTAATACATTCTCTAGCAAAGAAAATTAAATGTCCATGGTTTCTACATGAAAGGAAATCTTAGGTATTGCTTATCTATTTTTGTCTTTAAGAGAATACTGTTCTTTGAGGAGAACTGTATATTGCAATTACAAACAATTAAACTGCTACCAAAAATGTCCTCTTTCCATGATGTTCAGTTGTAACTATAATGGATAATAACACAGGGTGATTTTTTAAATCTAAATGAAGCTAAAATTGGAAATAAAAATATTTAATTGACTCAGTTGGCAAAAGTTCCATTTAATTCCATTGGAATTTTGCCATCAGAGCTGTAAACATGTGGCTTTTGGTAACACGTTTCACTGACTCTTTCATATGAAGCCAGAAGGCAAATACAGATGAAGCTGTACTTGAGAACAGTGACTTTCCCAGTGACAGCTTCAGTATTTAGTGAATTTTAATCACAGTAGGATGGAGTGAGTAGTCATACGTTTTGTGCATCCCTTCAGGACGCATCATAAGAGCAGAAGTCTGCCCAGCGGTAGAAGAACACCTGCATTTTCATAGCATCTGAAAGCTAGTGGTGCCTCAGCATAATTTTTACTATGGCTTTTACATTTTCCCTCAAAGTTGAGAAAGCTACCCATGTGTTATAAAAATAACTGAAAACAAGAAAAGAAATACAATGAATGAACCTATTATTGTGCAGAAGTCCAACTACTTCCTGAGCACTCAGAAGTCCTGGTTCATACACATAAAATCAAAACAAAAGATGGTCAAACTAGCTGAAACAAAAATAGAAACTAGTGCTGTGAACTAGTTAAAATAAAAATAAAGATAAGTGCTGTGAATAATCAGTGTTTGGGTTTGGTTTTTTTCCTATATTATGTAAGGGAATAAATTCTAGTATTTTATCTGGGATTATGTGCTATAGGGGACTGATAACACAATGTGGCCTCCTTAATCCTTAAATCACCAGTCCAATTCAAATGGCCTGTTGAGGCACCAATAAAATGTTAGTATTGCTAACAAATATTGAGATTACCAAAGACGTTTCTTTTCACATAATCAGAAAAATACAACAGATAAGACCCCACAGTGTACTGATAAAACAATAATCAACTGGGGAAACTAAATAACAAATGTCCTACTGCGATCCTAATCCATTCACGTATGTCTACACTGGGGAAAAAAAAAGATCTCAGTTGGCAACAGACACTGAGAACTGAATCTGTCAAGAGAACAACTTACCCTTTCTCACTGAGGTGGTCTTTCTCCAAAGGACTAGCTCAGTGTGTTACCAGTCAAAGAATACATCTGGGAATGAACAGCCTGGACCCAGAAGTTCAAGTGGAGGTTTCTAACGAAACTCCAAGACACTCTTTCAATCCAAGCCTCCTTCCAAAACATCTGATTAACACTTGGCAGAGTGACAAGGGAAAAGAAACTATTGGCCAGGCAAGTTAGCAGGGGTGTTCACTGATGTCAAGATCTCTCACTGTTGACATTTTCCAGTAAAGCTCTCTTCGGTGCATGATTTCTAACCAGTTCCACAGGCTGCTTTCAGAATTCCCCCTTCTTACAGGCTGGGACTGAACGGGTGGTGGGCAGGAGAGGTGAGTAGGAGGAAACATCTAGCTTCCCCCCACTTTTTCTCTTCCCACTCTACCAGCACCTTGCCGCTCAGCTCGGAGCTAGTTCTTGCAATAGTTTGAGGGGGAAAAAGCAACACTACTAGATAAAAAAAACAGGTCTTTGTTTCCTCCTAATGTCTAATATTTTTTGGTATGCTCTACGGACACTGCTGTCACTGTTGCAGTGCATTTTCTGTACCTAAAGGTGGAGGCTCACTTTTCAGAGTTGCTATCTGGCACTGCCTTTGAACATTAAACTGACCTCATATACAACTAAAATCTGATGACATCACTGAAAAGAAACACATTGTTCATAAAGGCTTCCAAGCAGCTGGCTCGAGAGGAATACACATTGTGACTTGCTGAACAAGTTCAATACAAACAATGCTTCAGAACACAGCAAGGCATCGGGTCTGAGTCCATTTACCTCTCTGTAGGCACTGGAAACTAAAAATCCTTCCATTCAGAAGCAGAGCAATTTTAGTCTGCTACTCCACTGTACGATATGTAGTCAGGAATCAAGTGAGAATGGGGAATTCACAAGAAACTTTCAATCATTCTCCACAAGCATGAAGCTGGTAAAAATAATTTTTACTTTTCACTGCTGTGTTTTGGAGTTAGCTTAAAGCAGTTCCCTAGAAATGGATTCTGAAATATCCCAAGAGTCTGTACAATTCAAAAGGTATCCTTCTGATGAACAAACTGCTACTACATCAGGCACACTATCAATCTAAAAATTCAGTTGCTTCTGAAGGAATAAATCCCCAAGGGCTAATAAATTATTCTATATTTTTTCATAGGTTCTGAATGAGCTCCTTCCTCTTCCTTCCAGGTTCTGTGCAAGGCTCCAGTTACGTGAATCTCCTAAACAAACATTTTCACTCCAAATAAAGAGAATTATTTTGTCTGTAAGTTTGAATGTAATTCTTTTTTTTCTTAAAACTATCTCATTTTAAGCTACGAATACTGTAAAACACTCCCAACATTTGACACCACATTTTATTAAAATCTGCAGAGAACTCTGCCTGATTATAGTTCTTGGAATCTGCTTGATAAGAGCTTGCTCTACCAAGTACAAAACTCCCCATAAGCACTACCTGCCAAAATCAGTCCCTTCTAACATCAGTTATCTATATAGAGAGGAAAATATATTATTTGTCATGTGTTTTTATCCTTTCTGTACTCACCCTATGGCCAGTGCTGCTTCCCAGACACTAGTATTATCAGTAGTGAGGTAAACCACATCATCTTTCATATAAATGACTATATCTAATTATTCTGTGATTTTATACTAGTACAACATGCACGTCTGGTTCTCAGCCCCAAAAATACAATGGAAAATCCATGCTAAATGCTGGACAGGGTTCCCTTTTTATAGCCTGGCATTTTGGTTCCTCTATTCCTGAAGCCCCAGCAAAACATTCTGTGCACTTAAACAGTTCTTGCCTGAGAAGCCATTTAAAATACACCAGTATTTTAAGCATCCACCCTGAAATATGCATTCAGTCTCACCAAGTCACCACTTTTAAAGTCAGTTCCTCACTTGCTGTCTCTTCCAATTTTCTTTCCTACTTGCCCCCCACCCTCTCATTCCCCTTTTTTTCTGGACAGTGTCTGGTCTTCACTCAGCTGGAGCAGGCAGCAGCATAACTGAGAGGCTAGTACCATAACCTTGTCTCTTTTTTCAAGAAGGTAATTAGAATTACAGTCTTGAGGGGAAGCAAGGACCCACCGACTCACAGGTTCACTCAAAGACTTTCTTTTCAAAATGATGCTTTAACTCTGGTCATCATGGCTACTGTGAACTGGAATTATTAAGCTCCTGAACTCAATAGCCTTTATAGCAATTCATTTTTAAAATCCCAGTCAGCAGATTTTGTAACAGCAACATAAATCCATCTCTCTTGTCTCCTGGGTTTTTGGTCACTTCCTCGTGTGATGGTCTTCAAAGCGCTTTCACAACTATAGATCCACTCAGTTCTACCTCTTGTTAGTGCTACTCTGGTACACCAAAGACCGCCAGGGTTGTACAGAGAAAAAGTAAATCACAACATGGAGCTTGTTTCTTTATTAGATAATGCTGGAGGAGGAAAGGAGAAAGGAATCTAGCATACACATAAGAAGAATTGGAGAAAATGACTGTAAACGAACAGTTAATTGTATTACTTCTCTCTGATCTCACAATTTCCTTTCCTTCATCCTCCCAACCTCCCATAAACTAGGATGTTCTTCCCTCTTTTTATCAACCTTGCTCCTTTCAGACTATCACAACTTAGAAATCTTCAGACATTTCAAGTTCAGCAGAAAAGCTCAATCTTTCCCCAACACGAATCTATCAGTTTTGCAGTTGCCTTTTCCAAAAGCTCCGTTGTTTACACATTTAGAGCTGCAGCTTACTTCAGAGTCCCACTGAGATGAAAGCATGATGTGATGTGATGTGCTCAATTAGATTACACCAATCTTCAGCAGTTTAGGCATTTAACCTCTATCTGATCCTGCCAAATCACACCTGGCACAGTCTGCATTACTTTCATGACTGAGAGTCTTCAGAGCTTTCATTACTGTCTGTGTTGAGCTCACCAATCAACTAGTGAGAAAATTGGTGTTCTCACATGTAGATAGAAGACAAAAGCCATCAAAATGTATCAGGAAAAGCAGGTATATTTTTTTCTGTGCAAAGTACAAAGCCTACCTCTTTCTCCTGGTCTTCCCGGTTGACCAGGACTTCCTGGAAACCCTTGCATGCCTGGTGATCCTTGTTCACCCTGTGGCCCTGGAGCCCCTGGCCGACCGGGCTCACCAGGAGGTCCTGCGATGGTTCGTGTTGAGACAGACTGGCTTGGAATCTGGTTCAGAATTGAGTTATATCTTGCCATATGACCTGTCAGGAAAAAATGTCCTCATTTTCAAGTTGCAGTGGAGAATCTGGTTAAGCTAAATTTGAACAGATCACTGGCAGGTCCTTAAGGCTGTGGTCTGTTGTGCTTTGATAATATGAAGTTTTGTGCTTGTTGTGGAGAAACAGTGGTTTAGGGAGTACACAGAAAAGGGGAAGAACTATTGTGTAGAATTTTATTTCCTTGCTTTGATTTTTTTTTTTTGTATTTTATGACTATAAAAATTTCAAATTGTTACAGCAGAAGCTTCTGTATACTAAAATAGATTGGAGACATTTCAAGGGATTTTTTTAGATGCCTGATGCTAATCAGCTCTAATTGGATATAAATTCATTTGAACATAAGTCTAGTTGGAACATAAATCCTAAGTGTCTAGCCTAAAATGAACAGATACCCTTGGATGTTCTGAGAAGCATCATATTTGTAAATAATTGTGGCAGGAATGAATCCATTATAGAGACAGAAGCATATGAACTATAAATGTACTTACCCTGGATGAGTTGTTCACACACTTGCCGAGCAACAGCACGCACCATCGCTTGGGACTGGAGATCGCCCTGGATAACAGCAGCAACAGTGTCATAACACCATTTTTTGCATCATTTCTGTCTTGAAAACACTTAGAGGAATGAAAGATATTTATTATCCCTGAGAGATTATATCCTCACTGATGAGAAAAAAAATAGCCAAAAACGTTTTGGGACTTCCCTGCATCCCAGTACTGTTTTTAGCCAGCAAACAGAGGCTGGAGAAGATAACCCTAGTGAGAGATTTGGAGGCATGCTTAATGCCACATACTTCTCACCTTCAAAATGTTACTGTAGCTGTATGTAAGACAATGTCTGGAAAAGAAGGAAAGTTTGCCTGATTGCACAGAGAAAACTATTGTGCCTGTAAATACAGAGAAACATAAATTGTCAGAGAAAGCTTTCTATGAGACAGAGGGCCAGACAGGAAAAAAATGGTGGCTAACACAAACATAGACTTACCCGCTCACCCCTTTCACCCTTAGCTCCAGGAGGACCCTATAAAAAGATTCAATACAAAATTAATTCTCATTTTGTTCTTGCTCCAAATTTAACACCTAAATATTGTCCTCCCTGCAGCATCACAGGAAAAGAAGAAAAACTAAACAAGGAACATGGTTTCAGGACACCATGTGACAATAACAAATACATGTTTTCCATTTCAATACACAACAAAATGTTCACATTTGGTGATTACACAGCAACAATGACTTTCTCAGGGGTGTGCCACATACTCAATTCTCTTGTTTAAAATGTCAGCAAGGGTAGACTACTAGATGATGACTTTCACATGGCTGAAATGGGTCTAATAATCACTGAGTATAAGGAAGAGAAGGCTGATGGGAGACAAAATATCAATCTGAAATTTGTAGCATTTGCCACACCAAGACTCTGCATCCACTATGAATACAGTGGGCAGTGGGATTAAATTGCACAGAAAATTAAGTCTGACATGAGAGAAAATGCAGTACTGTAATGATGGTAAGGATCATCGTGGATTGGTACAAGTTGTCTAGGGCAGTTTCAGCTTCACCAATGGAGGTTTTTGGGGTAGGCTAGACATCTCTTACGAACTCCTGACGCGAGGAAAAGTCTGCATGAAGAGGTAATCAGCTGACTGATGTCAGTACATATTATATAAAGCACATATAGATATATCTTTATGTAATATATATCTGTGCACAGATGTATTTCTATCCCGGGAAAGAAGAAACTCCTACCAAGACCGCAAGACTATTTGTAGGCCTCTTTTCTATACCTCTGTCTTTTGGGAAAGATACTTATTGAAACTCAATAATTTTTCACCCACCTAGATGGCTTTTTTTCAGAACTACTGGAGTCTAAACATTCACAGCAGAGGTCTTGCATGACTCACAGGAATATCTACACTCTAGGAAAGCTAGTTCAATATCTGGAACATGTGTTTGGACAGGAACTGAACAGTCAGCATGTTACACATCGATAGTAATAAGTTCCATAGCTATTCAAATCTCCTTAGTAGATTCCATGATTACACTTAGAAACTATGCAGAACTGGGCATTAGGTTATTATCTTTGTTTATACATTATCAATCATTTCACTTCCACTTAACCAAATAAAAATGCTTTCATTGGACTAAATCACCAAATCAAACCAGATTTCAAAAAACCAATTCTACTCTACAAATTGAGTCAGAAGCACACACTGTCACACTCTGATGGCTTTAAAAATTAAATAGAACATTCACTGGAAAAAAACATTGAGCAGGCTTTATAATTAACCAACTGGTCACATGTTAAATGTGAATACGCAATATTATTGAAACTGTTAGAGAGAAAAAGAGGTCCACTGGAGATCATCTCTCTTTATCATTTACACTCATTTTATAGTTTTATTCCTTTCTGTTAGTTAAATTGGGTTTTTTTAATAATAAAGGAAATACAAACTTAGTATTAGAGGTTCCTAATACTTATTTTTGGTATAGAGGGTACAATTTTCCTCTCAATGAAATTGATGGTCAAATTTATAATGATTTTATAGAAAAAGCTCTGATCATTAGTCAGTTGTCCTAGTGCAAATACAGAGAAACCGTGAAAGACAGTTTTTTATTCACACAATATTTTCACAGTTTAAATATTCCAGTTAATAAATTACATACTTTAATTTCCTGAAAGTTACTTGAAGTGCAAAGGAAAAAAAAAGAGAAAGTAATTACAGACTACAAATTCACATACTGTTATGTTTTTCATGTCTATGTTTTAATCTTGTGTTTTGACTCTCTAATCCCTATATTTCAAACATTGTCTGTAAGAAAAACAAATAAATTTAATTATGAGAAATGAACAAAGACAGACCAATATGATGTTTTGCTTAAGCACTAACTGCAAACAGATCATAAACTATAAATATTAAGGAGTTCTGTGAAACAGTGCAGCCAGGATCAGAAACCAATTAATGCACAACAGCAAATATAGCAATATTAATTAATTGTACTCACAGGAGCTCCAACATCACCTTGTGGCCCCTGGCTTCCAGTAACACCTGGAACACCTGGAGCACCAGGTATGCCCTACATGGAAAAAGAGAAAGAGAATACTTAGTGGCGATGACAATCAACATCCATGAATCCTGATCAGAGAAATAACTGTTATGAAGAGGAAGTACACAAAGCAGATTTCTGCCAAAACCAGAGATGCTGGGAAAGAGGACTAAAAAGTGCATGTTGCAGAAAAAAAGAGCACCAAAAGAATACCTTTGAGAAAAGCACTTGGAAAATGGACTTGCACTGCTTGCTTTCTGAAACAGGCACAGTTTGCTGAACCACAAGACTGAATCCTGTGATGTTCCTACCATGTTCATGGTGATGACTCAAAAAATTCTTTGTAGAAAGAACAGGGTTGCTTGGAAAATACTCAATACCATCAGCAGTTTCACCTAACTTATTAAATCTATCATGAAGGCACTAACCTTGCCTCACTTCCCTAGCTGAGAAAGATGAGACAGATTCTGGAGGCAACATACGTCTCGCTTCGAAGGCTGAATGTGGCCTCTGCTCTCTTTCTTTATCACTTTGAATACCTGCACTTACCTCCAACCTCCAGACCAAGCAAAACGTGTCAATTCACTTCGACTAACAAACCTAATTAGAATTTCTTACAAAAAGAAAGTCTTGTTTCAACTGTTAAGAGCACTAATTCCCTTTATATAGTGCAGTTACTTGACTAAAACCAAGCTATCAATCTACTGATGGAATAACTGTCTCCCCTTACCAAGGAAGACATTTTTTTCTTGAGCTAAGTAAGAATGGAAAGCAATGAAACTGGACAAGCAGCTGTCTGCCAGTTCTATGCATCATGAGAATTTTAACTTCCAAGGAGAACCCTTGGCCTTGGTCTATCTGCTGAAGCCTAGCTAACAGTGACCTACAATCCCCCCGTATCCTGCTGGTTTTTACAGTAATGAATTCCATGGACAATACTCACCACTGGGCCAGGGGGTCCTTGTGGGCCTGTGGGTCCATCTTTGCCAGGAAGGCCCTATAAAAGAGGTTATCAGTTTTTTATATCTAATTCATGAATCTGTTCCATTTCATCTAGAAGTTTTTTTTTTTCTTTTTTTTTTCTGTTTGTTTGGTTTTGGGTTTTGTTTGTTTGTTTTAAATTAATAACTGGTGGTAGTGGTTTCTTAGAAGATAATTTCCTTATTTGCCCTGGGGAGGGTTTATTTCTGAAAAGGAGCTATAGTATAGCTAATATTTTTTTTAAATCCAACCAGTCTCACAATACTTTTGAAGTAAGAAGCAGCAATGCAAACCCCTTTGTGCTGGCCATTTTCACCTCTGAGTATCTATCACCTATAACTCTGCTGCAGTGAGGTAAATGAGAGCGTTGGCTGTCAAGCTTCTCTACCACAAGATGGGTCACACGTCTACATCTGTTCTCACTGGTTGCAACTATTCACAGTCCTACTGATTAAGTGCTGAAAGATGGCAATTGAGAGGCTATCTCTCTGCCCAGCAATACTGTACAGATGTACTAGCCATCACCGAGGTCCCGACTCAGGAAGCAGCAGGAATGCTCATGTGGTTTACATTATGAACATGCTTCAAAGCTTCCAGAAATGAGAGCCAAAAACTAAAGATAACTTGGAAACTGGAAAGCAAGCAAATCATAGAAAAAAGACTGACCAGATGTAGAAAAGAATACACTATTAATAAAGTATTCCAGCAAATTAACCCGTTTGCACATTATGTGTCCACGTGCACTGATTTCTGAACAGCCTGTGATAAGTCAATTCTTTAATTACTACACTGCCTAAAAAGGGAGAAATATGATCTTACCTCTGGCTCAAGATCAGATTATGGAGGTGAGAGTAGAAGGAAAGAGAGGGTCTGTGTGTGTCTTACGCCGACACACAGAGTAAAGAACATTCTAGGCCTCAGTATCTCATAGAGCTTCAGAAAAAAAAAATTCACATCTTTTTCATTTTGTACTTGTTTTCTGAAACTTTATTTCTGACGCCATTTTAGTAATGAATATAGCATGAACTACTGGTTTTATGCTTTACATAATTTGGAAACTATGATTCAAACCTGGCATTAAAAAACTGGTTGGGGAATATTATCTGCCATGTACCTGGAAAAGATTTTTTTAAATTCCACCAGAAGGGTGTTTCCATGATAAAATAAATCACATAGTTAACTCCTATTATGTCATCTGTGCATCCACAGTGTTGATAAGGAAATACTTTCCTGTTTCACCGTGTAGCCAGACAGTTCCTGAAGCTTCAAGGACCAAAGCAGGTCACCTATCACAGTAAGAACTGAAGCAAATGTCCCAGCTCAGTGGCACTGAAATAAAGATACCAGCAGTGTCTCTATCTCAGTAGTTTTACGACATATACAGAGAAAAGATTGCAAGCCTAGCTCAATTAAATAAATTTGCAAAGGAAAGTGTACTCAGTCTTCAAAACTAGTGTTTCTAGAGGAAATAGAGAATGGTATAAGGAACTTGGAAATGCATTAAAATTACAAAATAGGGTTTCTGACATTCTCTGGAAGAAGCATTTAGTTGTGAACAATGTTCTGAAAAAATCAATACTAGCTATTCACAGTTCTGTAATAGCATGGAAGTCTCTAAAAGATAATGCAAATTAGACTTGTTTTTATAACGGTAAGACCTTCAGGAAGACTGGTACTTTCATATTTGTAAGTATGTTTCACATTTTAAAGCAAAGATTTAAAATTTGCATTTATTTTTAATCAGTCCTTAAGCAGGATGAAAACTGGTTGGACCCTCTTAAGGACTTAATTTAACTAGGAGGAGGGAAAAAGAGTGCTTTACACTGACTTCTAGGATCTAGTGTGGATTCGCACAAACTTCTAAAGAAAAATAACACTGTATGTCCCTCCCTTCTCCCATCCAAGTCAAACAGTAGGACGAGCAGTATGACCAGAACTACTACATTTTCTGTGAATATGTTTCATTATTTCTTTTTTTCTGAATAGTATCCTTACTCTTGGCTGCTGAAGAATCATCTCCTGTCTATTCTCCAAGGATTAATTTCTCTTGGCCCTGTGTCAGTATCATTTAGCCACAAAAAAAAATCACCTCCTACTGTATTTGTTAGATGCGAAAATTGCTATTTATAAATGAAGTCAAAGAGAGGTTTGGTTCAAGAAAGAGTATGGTAATGCCTATTGTGTCATGGAGGTAAAAGAGCAAAGATACTTGTTTGTGCTGCCAACAGGGTTTGACAATGATGGTACTTGGACCATCCCATGGCCAGAATGAACCTGATACTCATTCTGAGCCTGTGAGTAAGGAGATTAGTAGGTACCAGGAAATTGGTAGGAAGACTGGGAATGTATTTCTTCTGGCTCTTTCTCCCGTTATTTTTGGTCTGTGTAATGTAGAAGAAAAGACAGCACTGTCAGAATTCACAAAGTTGTACTCAGGGCACTGAAGCCTTAAAGATGTTATTAACTCTCCCATTTATTGAAGTCTCCTCTTTGCTTAACCATCTCCAGAATGACTGCACGTAGCACAACAGCACCTTCTCTCTTGATGCAGTTACATCAAGGATAGGAATGACCTTGTACAGTTACTGAATCTCCTCCATGGAGCTGCATATCCAAGAACAGAGCAGGACACATTTTGATCTCAGATGCAGGGTGGTTTAGAATAAAGATGTATGTTACTTTGGAAGGTTAACTTCAGTTAAGACATATTTTGCTGTTGGCATGAAAAACAGTTATGGAGAAACAGTGTAGCTATGACAGAATTTTCTATAAGGGATTTTATTTACCAGAATACAAACAGGAACAGGAACCATCAGAAGTTGAAGAAACGTTTAAGAGACTGAATCATCTTCTTTACCAGTTACCAGTTACCAGTATCTTACTGCACAATAGTATCTTCAAGCAGGATAAGGTATCGTTGGTCTTCCGGACTACAATCTAGCCATCTATCACTTGCCAATTTAACTCTGTGGTCCCACCCCTAGCAAACATATAGGGAAGCACATCCAGCAGAGCTTCCTCTAGAACTTTTTAACCTGCCAAGGAAGAACCATGGCTCTTTGCCAAGGAGAAGCTTGGCCAGGAGAAGACACCCCTGAGGAAACCACCAGGCAACAGTGAACAGTGACAACATCACAGGCACAGGAGAGACAAAGTTGGGATCAGAATGATGGAGATCCCTCCCTATATTAGGTCATCAAGCAAAGCATGCTTGCCACTCAGGCTGATATATTAGGCTTCTCTTGTTGCAGCTGTGTAGATTGGTTGTCTCAGGTGGTCTGCATTTCGCAAGAAAAGAACAGGGATTGCAATTGTGACCTGACCTTGGATAGCAGCCATGCAGATATGGGAAAGGGAAGATTTCTCCCCCTTCTACCTACACAGAGTCTCAGCCAGCCAGTCAGTCTCAGCCAGCTTTACACTCTTGGCTGAAACAGATGAACCAAAAGCACAAGAGAGGAGTAAGTACTGTCTACGTACTCACCAAAACACAATGTCAGTTTGTATTCTTTCACATGTGCAATTCAAGCTATATTTTTCAACATGACATGCTTGCGAGAGTTGGTGGAGAAACACAATCTGTTCTCTTTAGGAAAACCTCTCTATATTGCCAGCTAGAAATATGGGACAGTAAGAGAGGACACCAAACAACCACAGCCCCAGACGTGAAGCAAAAAGAAACCATTTTCTATTTTATAAAATCTTTTATGACACTCTTTTATAACTGGAAGCTGATGAGAGGGGAGCAAACTGTTCCTAGTGTGGAGTCTGAAATGTAGATTTAAACAAGTTACCAGACAGGATTAAAAATACTATCATATTTAGCAAGTTTGTTTTATTATCAGACAATACTTTTTTTTTTTATTCCAATTCAACCTTCACGGGGTATTTTTATTGTATCTCACTTTTTTTTTCCTAGTAGGAGTATTTCATTATGAAAATGACCTTTGTACAAATTCACACAACTGGTAGGGCATATGCCCTATTTTGTAATGAGGTACTAAAAACCATGACAAACAAATAAACCAGAGACTAAAAAGCAGAAGTTCAGAAACACAAAAAGAACCTTTATAGACCAATTAAATGAAAACATTAAGAGGACAAAAAAGACCATTTCTCAATTTATTTCAACCATAAAACCCAGAAATTATGAATGCTAGAAATCAAAACAAAAAGGAAAGAAAGAACTGTAAAAGTGAAGTGATTCCAACTACCAGCCACTGTAAGGAAAAAAACTTAATTCCACGACTTCTTGAGTCTAATATCACATTATCCCCAGTTCAGCAAAGCTCTCCGAGCTCTCCCAATAAATATCAGTCCATGCTTACCTCCCATTAAAATCAGTGTGATTTCGCCATCTGTTTAAGTACTTTACAGCACTAGTACCACTAGAATTAAAATATTTCAATGAACAATAAATACTAATGAGGAAATTATAGCTAAGCTAAGAATAACATAGAAAATCTCTTTTTTAGTTTTAGTATAATAGCTGCAAAACAGTTTGGCATCTTGGCTAACAGGAGGAAGCCCAACAAAGGGAACATTATACAAAAAGGCAATTTACTTCTCATTTTTCCACTTCATCTTTGCTGTTGCTGCAGTTGTGCCCTTTAGAATTATGCCTTCCTCCAGTGCTCAGCCTTCAGAGAGATTGCAGTGAAATCACTGGTTTGAATTTTCACCCATTAAAGTCAATTTTATTATGTCGTAACTTTACAGGAATCAAATGAGTTACAACACCATAAAATTAGTATAACATCATTATTTGTTGCCATGGAAGTAATTGCTGCTGGACAACTTTGCACAAGAACCATAGAGAGACAATAACAGGCTAACAGACCTTATTTTATGAGATCTAGGTTATTTATCCAGCTTTTTTGATTAACACCAGAAGAAAGTGAACACATGAACCAAGCATGATTACCATATCTAGATAAACCAGCAATTTATGTAATTGCTCTGCCTTATTACAGATAACACTGGGGTCTTCTACAAAATAAGCACTGCATGACCTTTCCATGCTGTAGCAAAAGCCTTTGCTGCACTAGTCTTCCCCCTAACTTTTCTCAGAAATGCCATCTCTCTGCAGGAACTTCTGGCTTCCACACAGGAGAACTAGACCAGTTCCGACCATCAAGACATGGCTGAGAGTCTCCACTGCGAAATACAAAGTTAGCTACAGAATAAAGTAAAACCACAGAGTTCTCTCTGAATTGCAGAACGCTCAGTGTCCCTCGTGATCAGGAATGCAGAAAGAGGAGGCACGTACCACTCACATGTACAGCACCTAGCACCAAGTCACCTCAATCTGGCTAAGATTGAGATTAGACAGCACAGTGGAAAAAATCCAAATGTCCGTCAGCCTCCAGGTAATTATTAACCTGGAAATGAACAGATGGCACCAAGCTTGGGGAATTTAGATGGAAAAAATTCCATACAGTCAAAAAAACCCTACATTAAAAACACGCCAAAGTGAGCTTCTGTACAAAAGAAAGCATTATGGTATTATAAAGTAAGTAAAAGAATATATTTATCTTCATATTTCACCACAACTTAATTAAAACTTAGAAGGATATTCATCTGATTAGAAGGTTATTCATCTGATGATAATGTTGTGTAAATCTTTATCTGAATAAAATTACTCTCTGTGCATTGCCCAAATTTTACAGTAACTTCAGTGGAATTACTTTTATACACAAAAGTATGCCAATGCTTACATTCATAATAGTGAGCTTAAATACACATTTAACTGCAGGATTTTTTTTTTTTTTTCTAATGAAGTCTCAGGTTAATGACAGAAACCTAAAGAAGGTCCAGATTTCTCTGAAGTTCAAGTTACATTAACCAATCCAAAAAAGGATCATGAATATGTAAATCCTGTTCAAATGAAACTGAAAAGTCATATTTAATAATGAACTTCTGCTGTAGATAGTAACCTAGTATTATGCTAACAATAACTTTCCAGTGCCTGTCTAATATTGAAACAAAAGTCTCCCAAGGAGACAGAGAGAAGGACTGCACACATGAATATGAAGATTTTTTTACCAATTCCTAGACAGACCAAGCATCTGCATTTGTTCTACCAGAAGCACGATAAGGTTGACTAAATTTTGATATTATTCTTCATCTTTTCCTTATGTCAGCAGTTTCTACAGTTTTTTTTTACATTCAATATTAAATTCCCTTGTAGTTGTCTCCGTTATTCATTAATTAGCTAGAAAGTAAATTTAGACTGTTGCACTGAATTGCATATTAATTATGTACCATTTAACCACCATCTAATTTTAAACATATAAGCAAATGAACTAATTGGCAGTGCTGGACATCTACTCCTAGCACATGGATTAAACACAAACATACTGCATGGCTCCTCATTACTCGAAGGATACTCCACCCTATCTCTGTCTTCTCTGCTGATTGGCACAGGGATATGGGTCTCCAGAAATGACAGAATACAAGTGACATAACTGTAATGTTCCGCTGGGGAAGAGAAGGCACTGGGGAGACCTTATAGCGGTCTTCCAGTACATAAAGGGGGCCTACAGGAAAGATGGGGAGAAACTCTTCAGCAGGGTCTGTTGTGATAGGACGAGGGGTAATGGTTTTAAAATACAGGGAGGGAGATTCAGACTGGACATAAGGAAATAAATTTTTACAATGAGGGTGGTGGAACACTGGAACAGGTTGCCCAGAGAGGTGGTGGATGCCCCATCCCTGGAAACATTCAAGGCCAGGCTGGATGGGGCTCTGAGCAACCTGATGGAGTTGAAGATGTCCCTGCTCATGGCAGAGTTGGGGTGGACTACATGACCTTTAAAGGTCCCTTCCAACCCAAACTACTCTATGATTCTGATAAATCAACCATTCTGGGAAACATATCCATTATGGAACGGAAACTCTTAAAACAAATGCAAAACATATTCATATAACCTTACCCTTTGACCTTGAGCTCCATCTCTTCCAGGTGAACCTGATGCTCCTGGGACACCCTAAGCATTATAAAGGGAGGGCAAATGATGAGATCAAGGGAACAGAATACACCTAAATCACCATCCAGTGAAACTGTATGACATGCTTTTGGATAAACTTTTTGGATAAATGGAACCAGGGGGCTCAATAATGGGTGAGGACATAGAAGAGATTCAGTAAAGAAGGTATTTCTGTTAAATGAAAGATGGTTAAACCCACATTGTTAAAATGCACAGGCTTCATACCTCCTCGCTCAAACCTCTGTTAAAAACACTGACAATTTCATCAAGTCAGCCTTCCTGTGCCACTAAGCTGAAAAGCACTTGATTTCCTACGTCATTCCAGTGCCGTGTCAGTGCAACTCCACTGCACAACACCAGTACCTTAACCTAAAAATACAACTGCTATTTCTCTCTCTCATTGGTAAAACAGAGTCTATTTCCGTATCATTTGAAGTCAATGCAGCAATATCAAAAGGGAAATCCTGCCTGAGGAGGACTCCAAGTTCTCTCAGTTCCCCATTGTTCAGATGAAACGTGACTCTGGATCACGAAGACTGCAAAGCAGCAGTCTGGGACCATTACTACAGTGGTCCAGAAAGCTAACAAAACTGATTTATGAGGAAAGGCTGTATGAGTTTACTATCCCTAGTACATTTGATCAAGAGAGGGGAATCTGGTAACAACAAATACTGGAGGAATATAATGAGCAGAAGAGGTGCACCTGAAAAGGGAAGGGCAAATGATCCTGGAGAGCAGCAGTAAACTGGAATGCGATCTCCAGACTAAATAGCAGACACCAAGCTGAGTAAGATTCACTGAATACTACAGCTTTTTAAGATGTCAATCTTGTGAAAGATGGGATAAAAAGATTTAGCAGCTGATCTGTCATCGTAGGTAATGCCAGGAGGAATTTTAATGGGCTTTAAGTGAAAACAAGCAAATGCTAATTATTCACTATGTAAGCAGAAATCTAAGAGTGGATAGTTTCTGAGTCTACAGAGACCCCGTTTCAGTGTTTAACATGGTCAAGAAAGTAACTGGTTCTTCAGGCCCTGAATGATTTGGTCTCTGCACACCAGCATACCCTAGATGCCTGATCCTAAATCTCCATTCAAAATCATCTCAACAACACACTTCTCAGCAGGTTTTAATACGTGCCCTAAATTCACAATGATGTCAATTCAACATTCAAACTTAGTTAGTAAGTGACAGGTTAAACAATAACTCCAGGAATACCTGCAGGCCTGGAAAACCAAGATCTCCCTTCTCTCCCTTTTCACCTGGTGGCCCCTGCAAATTAAGAATCACATATAGTAAACCAAATACATGGTTACATTCCTATTTTTAAAAGTTCCTTTCAGCTTCTTTAGAAGAAACAACCAAGCAACCATTAAGAAAACAGACTATTTTTCCTGCTGAAAGCAAACCTACAGACTCTATTTGTGAAACTGCCAATTAAGAATTTACAAACACAGAAAATAATAAAAACTAATTTTAAAAGACTTCAGAATCAACCTGACAAAACCATAGCCCTTATGTTAAAAAACGTAGTTATTTTCTTTTCTCCCCAAAGGAATCTATCTTCAGCCCTCACAAGTATTTCCCATAACGATGAAACCAATGGATTTCTATGGAAACTAGATGTGTTTCTACAGTACATATACATGACAAAGATACATTTTTCTAGATAATAAATTAATTTTAATTACATTTTATGCAGAAACACAATTCCTCGATCAAATAACTATTCTTATAATTAATGTATTCTATATTATTCTCTGATGACAGCATCATCAAGAATATAGTTTCAGTAAATCACTTCATTATATTGTACAGCAGTATCATATAGATAGGGTAAAAAAAAAAAAAAGTAAGTATATTATACTGTAGTAAATTTTAGAAAAAAAGTCTAGCAGAAAAAGATATGCCTTTCAAGGCTTGCTGGTACCCATTACCACTGACACATAAGAAATAAGACTAGTGCTACTGGTTCATTATTCCACCGGTGTGAGTTTATGATGAAATTCTGAGACTTATTTCACAACAGCATTGCAAACTCCAGGCTTCATAATCTCCTCTGATGATAGACTCTTTAAGTGTAGTGAATACCATTGCTTAATTTTGGCAGCAAATACGTTGCTCTTGCTTGGGTATACCTTTCAAGTCAGAACTTATCTGCAATAAGCAAGACCACAAGCAGAAAAATATAAAATATTAACATTTTGGTTTGGAGCCATGTTACAACTGCCACTGCAATTTTTTTTTCACTTATCTCCAGTCTTGGATGCTAATATCTAAATATTAGCTAATAGCTAAATCCCTTCAGCTAATGAAAAGTTCAGATCCAAATACAAACAGGAATGTTGGCATTGAACCCATGTCCACTATAGGTTAAACACAAATCTCTGATTTCACCTCAAATATTGAAATTCAGATTCTGATCAGGACACCAAAAGATATTTCAATCTAGTCCTAAGACATGTGCTGTTCAAAATGTCACAGGAAAGAATCCTATTGATTTTATAAGTCTCACTGGAAGCCCTTGAATAGAGAGTCCACTGGGTCCTTGTGGTCCTGGAGGTCCTTGTGGTCCAGGAACACCAATTTCACCTCGAGGTCCATCTGGTCCCTAAAGTAGCACAGGACATAAGATAAACTCTTATCATATGGACAAAGGCTGCTTCTGTTTCAAGAATTAAATACCAATAGACTCAAAAACATCTGAAATATGGGTTAACATTTGATTGAGCAGTTAGGGTTCAATTTAAAACTGCCTAGTTCCTTTATGAATACAAAAAAATGAAGATTTATGCTGTGACAGTAGCATTCTGAATTTTATATCTTTTATCAAGGAACAAACAGGACAAGCAATTGTTATGAAAAGAGACACACCAAACGCCAATGGCATTTCACTATGCTTTTTCCTCGGCGACATCAGAGACAATCTGGAATTCATTTCAAGGTTTACATACAGCAGAGATGAATCAAGAACCTGTGCAGCTCTCAGCTGAAAAGTGCTCTAACAAAGTACCTTTGGACCTGGATCGCCACGATGACCTTTGGCACCTCTGACACCTGGACCACCCTGTGAAGCACAAGCACAGGACTTGCTGAAAAACAGAACTCTCAAATAAAAAAAAAAAAAAAAACAAAATATAGAGAAGCTCAAACAGTTTTTTTCCTTGTTCCTGAATCAGTGTTCAGGAATCAGTGAATATCCTGTTCATATCCTTCCACTGTAGTAATTAAACTGAGAACATACTTAAGTATGGCCATACACAGGAACAGATTTTAACACAGATGTGACTGCTTTCTAGAGCCAAGAATGCACACCATGCAAGCATCAAAATAACATTGAAAGCTACAATAGGGATGTAAACATATACAGGTGGCCATGGGTTCTCTTCCTGTTGTTGGAACCTCCTGCACATCTGCCTGTTCTCACCAAAATCACCACATTGTTAAAAGCTGAGTTTCCAATGACTGAGCAAGGATAACTCCAGGATCTACTTACTAGACTTATCATGGTTTAATTTAGAGCTGCTGTTAGGTAAAATACTCTTTGGCCCATTTTTTTTTCTTTTTTGCTTTCTTCAGCATTGCTTACATCTGTTAATCATTTATTAACCAACTGTTGTCTTTTTCAGTAGTATTGTCTGAGACACTGGAGTTGCATATATCTATGGATGGCTGCCATGAACGTGTTTTGCATATACATGCTGCATGTTTTTTCTCCGATAGGGCAGCGTAAATAAAGATACTTCTTTTCACTTTTTTCACATCAATTTCCCTTTTCCCTCCCCTGAGTATATTGCTTAATATCTCAGGACATGAGCTTAACAAGGACTCTGCCCTTCTTTGTACTCAAAAAGGACCTTGTACAACTTCACACTATTACTGAATAGCATTCTTTAGAGGCTGCAATAAGTACTTATAAAAATAACAGCAGTTACATTAAAGACATAAAACCAGTAAATATGCTTATCAGATTAAATGCATATGGAGTAGCTATAAGACTTTAAATAGGAACGGCAAGAACAGAAACATTTGGAAGTACCAGAGGAGTTTTGCTGTTCAATGAAGGTATCATGATGCTGTCATCATACGTGTGATCACACAGCAGTTTTCTACTCCTTTTTCCAGCTACTTCAGTCTTCCCACTTCCATCCCACAGCACTATGGCCATGAGCCATTCCATCACTGTCAGCTCCAACCCTAAAATCTCATCCCATGGTCTCCACAGAACTGTGTTCCAGTTGCCAGTCCCCAAATTCCAGGTCCTCACATTCTGCATTCCAACCCAGTAGCTCCCTTTGCCCTTTCTCTTGCCTCTGCATTTCTCCTACCTCTCTCTCAGATTAAAAATTCCTCTGCAAATACTCAGCAAAATAACTGCAACTTCTTAACATTAACAAAATCATACTTTTTTTTTCTCATTTTGTTCTCAGAAACAGATTACATTTTTACTGAGTAAGAAAATATACTTAAAAACAGCCTGAGCTGTTAATAGATGAGCCATTAAATCATATGCTCTAAGATTCCACTAATTCGGTGCATTACTCATGTTTTGAACTTAGTAATCTTCGCTTGGTAAAACCACATTTTCCAGAAAAGCATTAATTTAAGATGAAAACATCGCAAGATCCTCCCTCATTTTTCTCATAAACTTGTTTTTGGTAGTTATACCCTAGCACTATTAAGTTTGTATGACTAATTTCAAATTTTTCATTTCTTTGGCTTCTACTTCTAGTCAAGAATTCCTGCTACACCTTTTTCTCTTATTCTAAATAACTTAATAGCCAGTTCTTTCCCCCAGAAACAGCTCTTAATCAGCTGTTATCAAGTCACCTATTATTTCTTTTTTATAGTTAAAACCAATAAAGCACTGAAAGCTTTTCTTTGCAATTAAAACTTCTCCAGTCTGACATTTTTGTCTCCTTCCTTACCTCCTCCAGTTCTGCAGCACTCCTTTCAAAATGCAGGCATCAGGTTTGTGTGATATCTTACTTTTACTTTGTGTGGGGAACACCGCATGATCAAATTTTGGCAAAGATGAAGCCATAAAAAGAGTATTCCATAATGAAAACTGCCAGATAATCTAAACGATATTTTGTCTTACCCAAAATGACCCACTTCCTAAAAGAGCTTTAAAAATATTTCCAGAGTTACTATCCCAAGCAAATGGAAGTCTTTTATTTGGAGTCTTTTTAGTCTAATGTCTAAAACTGGCTACATGGTAGAATCCTGATCCCTTAAACAGAAAAATCCTTGGCATAGAGAAAAGTCACATGACTTTTTAACAACTTGGAGCAGTATTGACCAGACATAGCACATGTGACTTTCTGACTTTTGGTTGGCGCAGAGATGAACGCTGACTTTATTCTTTTGATCTGCTTTTTCCTAGGCCTCTTAGTTTTTTCCAGAGCTATGCCATCTAACTCCTGCCATATATCACGTATAAGAGGCTGAGTTCCAGAATCACATACTCCTCTGCCTAGGCAGTGATTTTTCTGCTTTATTTTAAGTCTCCTCTTGCATGGCACTATGCTACTGAAAATATTGTTAATCCTAAATGTAATACATGGAAGTAAATTATTTTACTGCTGGGTTAACCTTTAGCAGTTCCTAATCTGTGTACGTTTGAACTACAGCAACACACATCCTTCCAGTCACTAATTTTTAAACATTTTTCATTTTACTGTGAAATGTGGTCAAACTACTCAATTTAATTTGCACTTTTTTTGTGAATTATCCCATTGTCTTTTTCACAGAACACAAATTGGACACCTATATACAGAAATTAAAACCTTAATCCATACTGAATTTATAACCTACATCCAAACAGGAGAACAGAGTAATTTTTCCTTCTTCACCATACACCTCTTCAGTGAATTTTCTCCTGAGTTCCTTTTCAAGTTTTTGCACTAGAGCCTGAAGAATAGTTCTTGCAGAAAGACTACTCTCTGAGTTGTTACTAGGATAAATGTCTTCTAGGATCTACTACGTAAATGTCTTATATGCAAGTGAATTTTGTTGTTGAACATGTATCTCATGTAACCTTTTCAGAAATGTATTTTCCTTTGCATTCTTCACTGGCTGTTTCTCTTCAAAACACTCAGGACACAGCAGGAGCAGAGAAACAAGCAGTTCAAACTTGTTCAACAAGAGGGCCTCATCTGAATCTAACTTAGCAAGCAGCCCTACAATGCCAATCAGAGTTATCAATCTAGTTGTAAAAGAAAAAAAACCATGATCATTCTACAAACATTCCAGTTAGGATTCTTATTAAACCAAACTAAAACCAGACCATTCCAAATAGAGCCTATAAATTTTCTAAAGATGTGAAATAGAGTTATCTAACTTTAGCGATCCAGTTGTGTGGTCTGATCCTTTACCTGAGTTCTTCCACAAGCTACTAAACAGAAAGGAGATTTATCCCATCTTTCTAAGATACTATACTGAGATGGAAGGAAAGCTAAATAATTGTCTTCTAGAAGAGACTATCTAGTTCCACTGGTTATGCAAGGAACTTAGATACACGCTGACTTAACATTTACACAGTAAACACTTCTATGAGTGCTATCAAAGTAACTTCACAAAGCGTAGGTAAAAGTTGTGACTGTGTGTTTAATCGTTCACTGGCAAGCCATCAAAATGTTAATGCAACTTTCTCTAAATCCTGTCCATCTCATCCTCTCTTCCCTTCACCACTTTTGGATACCTCTCTGCCTCTAGGAGCTCTCAGAAGAACCAACATTTTCAGTTCTGCCTTCCAATAAATATTGTACTTTGGTAGGGCTTTTAAGACAGAAAAGTCTTCTTCATCATTTATCACACAAGTGGCATTGTCATACTCCATATCTGTAATTCATAAGGATACTGTTAACTGAGCATTTCAGAAAGCTAAACTTCACGCTACATTGAATACACATATGCTAGAGTTGATAGATAGCAGATGATTAAAAATCTGAAAATAAATGGCAGTAACTGTGACATATCTACTAATGCTACAGACAGGTAACAGGATTCACAGTCTAAAGATTACCATAACGGCTGCAGGTCTTGATTAAACCATTAAAAATTTGGGTGAGAAGGTTTTTTACAGCATATTGCTTGGCATCTCTTGCTATAAATTGAATCTAATTTTATCTCTTTGTGAATACTTAAAACCCTAATTTAATCTTAGTAGTTATACAATGGCAGTATATTCACATATCTTGGAATAGAGGTAGACAGTGCACTATTTGGTACAGTTGACTACAAACCTGAATAAAACCTTACCGGTGGTCCAGGAGGTCCAAGGGGACCTTTATTAGCTTCTGAACAGGAACAAGCATGAGGAAGGGCAGGGCAATTTTCCTCATCTCTCTAAGGAAAGATCAAGATAGGAGGAGGATGACGTTCAAAACTTCGATTCAGAAGTTAAGAATTTCATTAATCTAAGACATAGTACTGTGTGGATGCCCCAAAAGCTCCTACTTGATTAAGAAGCATATATCACATTGACTTTCAATAGGACAAGTAATCCAAGCAGACTTGGGCTTTTCTGAAAAGTCTTAACTGTCTGTTTCCATTAAAACATTTGGCTCAATAAAGGGCAAAAAGGTACATTCTATAGTTATTGAAAGAAATTTCTTACCAAGCCAGGAAGCTCACAGCATTTGTCCCGATTGGCCCATGAGGTAGCACAAACAATGTCAAACATCTGTAACTGCAGCTGTTTCAAAACAAGGGTGATGTACAAAATTACTGTTAGCTGTAAGATCAGTGCAAAATGGAGCCATCAGCAAGAAAAGCTACCTGGATTCAAGCATTCAGATCAGACAGAGGAAAAGCTATCAACGGAAAGCAGCTAACCACAAATAGAGGAACTTAAACAGTAAAAGGCTTGTGTTCTATCCAACTGGTCCAAACCATCAGACATTACATGGATTAAGCAAGCTGTTCAAGGTTAAATGCTGCAGGCATTTGTTGGATTATCCCCACCTCCTCAATTAAATTCCTGATTTTGCCCAATGGTGCCTCCCGATACTTTTTTTATAGCTCAAAAGGCATCAAGCGACAGGCAAAAGAAAGCTCAGCTACTCAAAATTGAGTCATTTCTCTTAACCCGCTGGTATGGCGCTCAGATTTTATCTGGGACAAAGTCTCCTGGAGCCTATTTCTTACGCTGGAGCTGAGCCACAAATAATACTTATAGTCTTCTCCAGTTTTATTTTACTTTAGAATATGCCCTCTCTTATCCATACTATCCCCAGGCAATGAAAGTTTAAGGATGGTGAAAAGCTTGCTCAACACATGACAACATTGGGCAGAAAAGAAAACTCCCACTACAGGTCTGGGAAAATGGTTTAGACAAGAATTTAATCTACAAGAACACACAAATTTGGTAAAAATAATGGCTTCTAGGTATTCAGAAACAATATAGTAAATAGGACTCGATGGTAAAATCAATTGTCTTCTTTACAGCCTTGAACTGAACAAAGGGGTCTAGAGAGATGAAGCTTTCTTCTGTTACTATTTCTATTCTTTTTCCATGCCTCATTTATGTGCATACTGAATAGAGAGGGGAATGGAACAGAACATCCCATTAAATTAACACCACATGTTTAAAAATTTGAGGAACTGCTAGAGATAGAACTCTCTGCTTTTGCTGCCATTATTATTTTCAGTGGCACTATTTTAACACTGGAATACAGGAGCAAATTTAAAGACTTTCTTAAAACTGCATCGCTTCTAAAGCTCTTAAAATGAACTACATATGTGCACCTTTGGGTTTTGCCTCATTTTTTTCTTATATAAGTCAAATATTATATTTTAAAATAAGGAATACTTTCATATACATAAAAATTCTTCTTATCTGCCAGCAGATTAGCTGGTTTGTAGATATACTGTACTACAGATACAGACACATGTGAGCTGGCTCCATGCTCAGACAGCTGAAGGGCAGCACAAAGGCAGTTTTTGGACTCTTGGGTTGGCTCCACAAAGGTCTATCCTGCGTCCAACAAGTCTGTGTCCCTGGCTATGTCAAATACAAGCTGGCTTCAACTGAAGCCACTTAGATGCCTCTTTGCTACACATCCCCAAAGCTACTAATTCTGGGAGGACTCATTAGCTCGAGCACAGTAGCACATGAACATGCATGAACTTACTGCTCTGGGACTTGGAATAACCCTGGGCATTTGTATGACACTCTGCTTTAAGCAAATAAGATATCCCAGAAAAGGAGTGCAGAAATACTCAAGCTGGTTGTGCAGAAAGTACCTTAGATTCAGAAGTAATACTGCCATTTTTTTTTTCTGTCATAGAGTCCATCCCAAGCTATTCCATTATCCTGAACAACAGAAGGTTGACAGTATTGGCTAAATTTATGCAGTCCTAGATAGGCGTGTATATGCATTCTGTTTCTCTGGATTAGACAATCTAGACATCCATCGTGATAAAGCATGTTGGTGTAAAATAAAGAGCAAATAGACATTCCCTGAATTGCTGTATTCACCATCCAAATGTTGAATGACTCCATGTTCTTATTTTAAAATATTACGTGGGTTGCTGTGACTCAAGTTAAATAACTAAACAAAGCTTTCTTTGCTACCGTTAAACATTTATTCATAATTCTCTGCATTCATACTGATTTTGCTTTCTGAATATCCAGCCCTGCAAGCAGAACCAGTAAGATGGAAAAGTCTGCCCATCCTTATCTGATCAGACTGTAGTGCTGCAAAGATTTCTCAAGAGGAGACCACATCACACGTTATTTTTTTAACAGTACATATACATGGAAGTAAACAAGTTAAATTTAAAAGAAAAGGAAACATCTATAGAAAGGTTTGTGAATTCTAAATACATAATGTTTTAAAGCTGGACTTTTCATTAAATCCCTCTGAAGGAATAAAGAACATTACTTGCTGCCTGTCATGGTCAGGTTTCATTGCTCTAGATGGATGGAGTGTCTAATTCAGGACACCTCACCATTAAGGGATGTTAAAAGGGCCAGGCAACTTTGGCCTAACCCCCTTTTTGTCCTATGTGTCTCAATTTCTGCTTGTTCATTGAACAGCTGCATGCACACCATATGCATCAATGGCAAAAAAATTCTGATACAATTATACTCCCTCAAAATTGAAACATTTTGCAAAATGCAGATGATTGCATTGGAGTAATTTATTTAAAAAAAATCACACTAAGAATATTCTGACAGTGTTATACTGTTCCATGTGAATACAGTCAGAACAAAACATCCACAATTTTATTTCAAAATAACTGCCTGTTTTTATTTTATGTAACAAGCATCTCTAAAAGTAAGATTAAAGAATTTCATAAAAATACAGCTAATGAAAAAAGATTTTTTCAGAACTATCAACAAACCCTAATTTTCCTATAAATTCAAAACAGTTTTTCAAAATGTTTTACAAAAGGAATTTTTGTTGTATGCATGCCTTCATGAACCTCTTAAAACCGTGAAGGTACTGAAACAGAATAAATCCCAGTATTCTCTTTCCACTGGCGGCATAAGTGATATCTAATGAAGCACAAGGGTGTAAGTTATACGTCTACCTTACAGCCTACCTCTTGCCAATGACATTCAGATCAGAGATTTCCTGCCCCAGAGTTGTTAACAAACAATATTTCCTTTTCATTCACTTGTCCATGCTTCCCTAAAATCTATATAAATATTCAGCACCCACAAAATTCCATGGCACTGCACTGACCTACCACCTGTTATGGGAAGAACCTCTATCCTGCCTCCTGCTAGCTTCCTTTGATGTCCTCTAATTTTTGGAGTAGAGTAACCCAACCCATTCATGCCTTCAATGTGACTATTCACACAAATTCTACTCAATATGAATAAAATGTGCAGAATGGAGACTTTCAACAACGGTATTTGCGTGCTTTCTTGACCTGCTTTTAATTTAGTACAAGCGGTAATACTTGAAGGGAGCTAAACAGTACTATGGAGTAACTAGTTTTCATCTTCAGCTACGCATTTGTAGTCTTAGGTCAGTTTTACAGTTCATTTGAACAAAACCAAATTTTTCAGCGAGTGGGCAGTCTGACTTATCTTTTATAGATTCCTAGGCTCTAACAAAAGACATCATTTCTTTTCATTTCTTTACAAAGCCTTCTCTAATTCCAAATTTCCTAAGTTTGCTTTTTTTCTGTTTCTGTTGGAATGTCACTACAAAGGTTTCTCTGTGTAATTGTCGTTACAGACTTCACACAATTATTATCCATAAGTCTCAAGCCTAAAGGCTCTTTTTTGTATACAGAGATATATTCTGAGGACTTATTTTTTACTAAACAAGAGTATTTCCATATAGTAGCAAGTAAATTCATTTTTGAAACCCCATTCCTATTCAAGTCAAGCCTTGAGTTCAAGGTTCACATTCTCCACTAATCTCATTCTAGAGTCAAGAAAGTTCAAAGAAAATTAGCACACAGTACTGCTCGGCAAAGAAGCCTTCCTAAGATCATCGCCAGAATGTCAGTTCTTCTTCAACAACTAAATCTACCTGAAAAACCCAAACAAACCTCCTTAATGACACCTGAAGCAAAATTGAAAGACTCTCATAGGTTGCTGCGCAAACAGAATGATGAATTTCTGCTTCTAGGAGAATAACTTCAGAGGAATGAAGAAATACTTAATCTTAGGGAAGGTCTTGCACGTTTAAAATATTTGACATTATAAAAGAACTAGGTATACTAAGAGGCTTTTGGGGGCCATCTGTGTCAAACTAGTTCAATAATTTATTGAACAGACTGTGAGCTTGGGGGCAAACAAAGAGTAAGAGACATGGGGAATAACCATCACTCAAAACAAAGTTTAAATTATTCCAGGCAAAGGAGTTACACTTTGTATTACTCTACGTAATGAAATTTGGAACACAAGTCATATCTGAATGTATCGACAGTTATTTGAGAATAACATTTGAACAATGATGATCCAGTGATTTAATTTATTAAAATAACCAAAAATTGATTTTTTCCAAGTTGAGAACTACTGCAGGCTTTTGCAAAATCTCTGAAATTCTGGAACTTTACTGTTTCAAATAGAAGTTCACTCTGCTTCAACTTAAAACTAACTGCAAAGATCCCAAACACTTGTTTTTAGGATTTTTAAATGGTTTAAAAAATTGGTCTTTGTTGTACTCACTGGTGCAGAGTTGTCTCTTGGCCCTCTGGATCTGACCATTCTCCCCAGCACTTCTATGCCATCAGAGCTAATATTCCCTGCTGCATTAATGGTCTTCTCACTCACTTGCTTGCAGTCAATAATTATTTTGGCCGTAGTCTTGCTGATAACAACATGCAACTAAGAAAAAAAAAAGAAGCATTAACATATGAAGGAGTACATAGGATATATTCATTTTGTGGGAAAAGGGGGGCCTTTTTGAAATGAGCTCCTAACTCCACGTTTGCTAACAAAATTCAGAGAATAATCCATAGCAAATAATCTAGATGACTCTAAAGGTCCCTTCCAACCTGAATTATTCTATTACTCTAATCTGTTTAACGAATTTAGCTTATTGTTCTGCTTATGGAACATCTACATACAAATTGGCACCTTACATAACTTATTCAGTAAGAAAATAATTTATCCCTGACAAAAGATCTACACAATGTTCACATACCACCCATATCCCAAAGAACTCTTGATTTACGTGCTCAGTAATAATTCCTGGGCCTTGTATGATCCTGCTATATAGCACTGCATTTCAGGAACACATCCTTTACAGCCACTTGCAAAAGCCAAAACTAAGCAATAAAATTTAGCCCGTAAATTAGACATTAACCACACAGCAAAACCTTTCATAGTGAAGTTTTTACACTGAAAAAAATCAAACCACATCAAATGCAGTACAAAAACGGAGAGCACAGCAAGTTACTACTTCTGCCTTGAGTAGGGTGCGAGTCAAGACATTTCCATCAGAGAGGACAATCCTAGCCACAATTGCTCTGTCATGAGTAAACTCTCAGTTAAGCAAAGGAACGAACAATTTCTGGGGGAAAGACCAGATGAAGAGCTGGTAGAAATGCAGTATCTGCTCTATACCCGTAGCACACATGGAGATCAGAGCCCAGGGTGAGGGAATGCCAGGAAGTCCTGTAGCCGCTTTGCTCTGGGCTCAGCTGGAACTAAATAACCAAAAAGCTGCTAAGAATTTGCTCCTCTGTGCCCTTCAAACACATGTATAGCAAGGATCATAATTCTAAATGCAGAAAAATGCTTAAGAGGAGAATTTGCTAAAGCCTCATATATTCCTCCAAAGCATAACTTAAAAGAGTCAGAATTAGACCCCAGCTCTAACCTACCTTCCCTTTCTCACTGCATCGATTAAAAATGAAGTTCAGAAGAATTAAGCTCTGTGAATACTGCCTCTCAATCTACAGTCTCCTTTTTATGTTTAGGAAAGACATGAACATCAGGAATAAAACTGAGCAACAAAAGCACCTTCCACAACAAATACGTGCTACAATCCCAGCACTGCTTCATCTGCTTTTGGAAAGAATGTTACGAGTTCTGCAACAGCCAAGAAAAGTTCAACATGGCACAGCCCTTAAAATATGTTTAAAAATAACAACTCTGGTCAAAAGAAGGATCCTTTTTTTTTGCTGGACTTTTTCTTTTCAGTTTGAGTGACATTTCCAATCCAAACCTTAAAAGGAAAAACCAATTTATTTCTAAATTACTTTTCAAGGCAAGTGTTTTTAATCAACTCTAAAATAAAGGCACAAAGCATGAGATGAAAATTGATCACATCAGTTTCATCATAAAAACCATGATTTGTTTAGTTAATTCAATATTGCAAAGAGACTTAAGACAGTTTGGTAGATGATTTGGAATATGCAAAATACATTTCTTTAGGCAGTGGCTGACCACATGAAAAAAGACTTCAAAACATGAAAAACTCCCAAACCTTTATTCAGAGTGCTTTCTTTTCCAAATACCATTACTAACCTTATGAAAACTCCCATAAAATATCTTCCTTATTTCAGGACCTTCAAAAGTCACAGTTTGAAAATCTCCTTTGTAGTCATAGTTAAAGAAAGTCAGAGTTTTACCACCGTCTGTGTGAGAATAAAAATAGGGGTTCTGTGTCAGAGGCAGAAAAGGCCTGATACATTATTTGAAAGGGTCAATTTTCTGTTTAACAAAGACAACCACAGATGTCAGATAAAATGTTAGTAAAACACATTCATAAGTGATATACTGATCTGGAAATAACAAGTTATCTCAGATAAATGTTCTTTTCTGGTTTGATAGGAAGGATGTGCCAATAGCTGGGAGTCTACCTCACTCATGTCTGGCTGATCTTACTCTCCTACTCGTTCTCTGTGGGACTTCCACAAGAGAAGGAGGCATGATCCTCAAACGAGCGAAATGTCTAATTCTCCGCTATTACAAGGTGATATCTTTAAAAAAATCTAAGAAAGACAGAAAGTATAATATAACTGTTTTAAAACTGACAGCCATAAAGAACAGCTACCATAGTATCTACATCTTTTCAACACTATCCATGTAAAATTTCTGAATTACAATCCCTGTTTTACAGCTGTGG
Source organism: Tetrax tetrax (assembly GCA_009806455.1). Classification (NCBI taxonomy): domain Eukaryota; kingdom Metazoa; phylum Chordata; class Aves; order Otidiformes; family Otididae; genus Tetrax; species Tetrax tetrax. The sequence goes on from WHYT01016205.1 coordinate 201,336, forward strand.
AAGTCAAATCAAGTAGAAATTAAAAGTCACCAAGAGTTCATGTCTGTAGCTCTAAGTCTGCTATCCACCAGACTGCATTGCTTCTACATACACCGTACTGTCAGTACCACTGGCATACATCAGGATAGATTCTATCAGAACCAGATTCAGAGCAGCAGAAACTTTAAAAGCAAATTAGTAGCTCCCATATCATATCAATTTACATCTAGTATAGCCCTTTGGATTTCAGTATCATTGCTCCCAGTTTAGAGCAGTGTACTCAAAAGTTTACTCTAACTCCAAATTAAACTCAGTTAAATTAAATCTAAAAAACATCCATTAGAGATTATAATCTTCCAGATTCAGGTAGTTGTTCTCACAGCAGATTAAAATGCTGACAATAATAAATCTAGACATAGAATGAATCATTCATACAGTTAAAGAAAAAAATCACTGATAAAATACAAAATACATACTATCTAAAATAACTCCAACTAGTGGTTCGTATTCTTCATTTAAAATCTCCCAAAGAGCAAATGGTTCCTGAGGTGTGTCAGGGAGTATACGAAAGAGAAATGTAATGGTATAATCAGAAGGGAGACCTTCAGGATGCAAATACCTGTAAGAGAAATAATATTTTTTTATACTGAAACAAACATTAAATCTGGTGATATACTCACCAGAAGCTCACTTAACACCCTTTCTATTACTCTGCATATTATTTGCAAATCAAGATTGAGAAGCAATATGAGTAAGTGTTTGCAAAATCTACTGAACTTGGTAACTATCGAAAGAATACTTATGAAGAAAGGGTAAGTTATCTTTGCCCTTGAAATTTACAAAATTACCCTTAATTATCAATTTTTTTTTTTAATTTGCAGATCAAACTGAGGTTAGTTTGAAGTAAAGCTGCAATGAATTACATTAAAGGCTTTTAAAAATAGTAGCCACTCACAAGACTTTTGCTATTGTCTGGTTTAACAGACAATGAAAACAGAAGTTCCTTGGAAGACCAATCTCAATAGGCATGACCTTTGTCACTAAACCGTCACTAACAGATAGAAATTAGGAATGACAGAGACTGGTATAGAAAGCTTTATAAATTTATAGGGAATGTAGTTTATACATTTCAAAGCTAATATATAAGAAAGTGAATTCAAAACAGGTCACACATACAGAAATACAATCTGTTCTAGAATTTTTGCGGAAGAGAGAGGATGTTATTGTATGAAAAAGTATGTAATTTTATGCTATTTCCTAAAATTTATTATTTAGTACTTCCAATGTAATTTAACCTTTTGTTGTCAAATCCCAAAGTGGGACATTTGGACAAATGTCTGAAACAACTGACTGTATTTTGAAAATGTTAATTAGCCTGTTGCCTTAAAATCATAGTAAAAGGATCTGAAACAAGCCAGAAGAGGTTATTTAATCCATATCTTTTCCCCAAATATGGTCTGTTCCTTCGAAAGTGTTTTAGCACATATAAGATGTATAGATATGAATCATGCTGGAAAAGGAGTTAAATGTGACATATAAGCAATATATTCTTCACAGTGGTCTGCAGATGATCAAACATGATGTTACACTGTACATTTCCCACAGAGAAAAGAGAGAGGGAACTTAATAAGTGTAAGAACAAAGCCTTACAGTATGTCCATTGTACAAAGCGCAAATTAAAGAAAATTCAATAAGCGAGGTAGGGGAAACACAAGGTTTGGGGATACAGAGCTCAAAAAGGAGAATAACATTAATGACATTCAGTGCACAGATGAGATGACAAAAACAAGTGATATTTTTCAGACATACCTGTAGATCATCAAGAGAAAGGTATTCTCTGAACCATGAAAGGGAGTGAAAGCCTAATGAAGGAGTAAGATTGCACTGGGGTGGCAGGTAAAAAGAGCATATGAATGCAGCAGATCCAATTAGAAAGAAACAGAAAGGGAAAAAGAAGTGAGAAATGCTAATCCCTGGAAATTCCAGTCCCTCTAGACCCAGGAGGAAACGAAACACTGAGAATGTGAAACAGCTCCAACAAGTATAGTTCCAACTGGGACACAACAGGATAATCACACAAAAGACTAAGATGACATCTAATATAAATCTTTAAAGTAATTTCCCACTGTTTTTCTTTCTTATTTATCTCAGCTAAAGAATACTTTTTGTTACATCTTCCCATGTTTAATCCAGCAGGGCCATTGCTTTTCTCTGGTGCCACTTAATACAAAACGGGGGACTGGACTGAAAGGAACAAAACACAACATGCACACTGTTCATAGAAGAAATGGAGAATTTCCATCACTCGCTCTCTGAGAAATGACTGTAAAAGTTCAATGGGAGGTTTCTTCATTGCCTCCTCCATATCTCTCCCAGGACAACGCTGTCCTGACTGAACTACGTCCTGCCTCCCAGGAATACACTAGATGGTGTTCACACAGACTCATTTTAGTAAAAGGAGGTAATCTTCCTTTGTAATCAATGAATGGGCACAGACTGAAGTAAAAGTGACTGAGGACAGCTAGAGCAGGTTGTCATTCTGACCCCCACCTCAAAGACATTCTGCACTCTGTGAGACTTCAATTCGCACTCCAGAGGCACCGTTCACAAAGTACTACAGACTGGAATCTGCCCAGACACACTCCTACAGGAAACTGCAAGGTGCTAAACTGGCACAAGCCTCAAATTGGCTCATGTGGGAAACCAAAATAGGCAGTGGGCTTACCTACTTCTACCCACAACTGCTATTTTTGAATGAAACTGATAGAGGACGCACGACACCAAACACTCTTCCTGTTCATTAGTATAATGTAGATATACACTAGCATCTCTGGTCTTCTAACATTAAAATACTGATCCCTGAAATGAACAATTGCCTGCACTGGACAACTATCTTCATGTATTTTATGAATATTTATATGTTGGTACATACTTGGTAGGCTGGGATACCAGGGCATCCTTGTGCAGTCTGTAACACGGGTAAACATTAAATGTACCAGGTTCCATTGAAACCCCTTCCACAGCTGAAAACTCCTTTTCAACCAAACCAAACATTTCCATCATTTTAAATCCTGGAAGGCATCAAAATATACATTCTAGTAATTTAAATTAATACCACATTACAGGAATCAAAAAAAAGGACAAAGCCAGTTGCATCAAAGAGTTTCATATTACCATCTGTTTAACAGCTGTTAGCATAAAGGAAAATTCATTGCTTAATATTGTGAAAATCAGGTAGTGAAAATGACTCCATAAATCAGGAACAAAAATGAACACAAAAATACTGTACCTGCAAAATTGTTGCCATCTTTAACTACCAATGGGCAGGCTGGAAAAGAAGGAAAGGTACATTTAAGGATACAAGAGATATCATCCCACTGGGTCAGAACAATGGTCCACTCCACCCCGTACTCTATCCCCAACAGCAGCAAAAGGAGATACTGTTTAGGAAGGCATGCAAACTTGGCCACTTCCTACTCCATTCTGCTGATGCTCCTCAGGATCCACAAGGGTTGTAGCAAAGATGTTAAAGGGTACATCCCTCTGTGTTCCATATATTATCCTTTTATGGATCTGTTGTCCATGAACTTATCTAATCCTTCTATGAACTTGCCTTCATAACCTCTCGTGGCAACAAATTCACTGCCTGCTGCATAAAAAAGTAGGTCTTATACTGCATAACCAAGTGCTCCCTAATCCTCTATTTGTGAGCTCCTCCAGCCTAACTCCATCTCAAACTCAATTACTTCAGCTGGCATTCTCTGTACCTGTTCAAACTCCACAATAGCTTTCATGAGCAACAGAGACCAGAATTGCACACAGTCCTTAAGATGTATGCACTCATTTTAAATAGCTGTAAATCTGTTTTATATTTTTCTTCTGGCAGGGAAGAAATCACACTAATCTCTTCCAGGAAAAGTGCCCTGGGAAGTCAGTAAGTCTAGATGCAGGGTGTCAAATATGGCACCCCAGGATACTCATATTCAGAGATCACTTTTAGAATACAAACACAAGTGACCAATAATTGCTACTATTGAGTATTCTCAATGTTCAAAATCCTCTCTACCATTGAAAGAGTTTATAGTCAAAATCAAAGAATTGATGGGACACAAGCAACATATTTGTGTTCACCAGCTCTGCTAACTCACAATCCCATGACAACTTACAGTCCTATGCACAAGGACTCCTTACAATCTCTAATTATTCACATCAGCTATACACTGCCTACTTCCTGGCTTATATATAAGGAAACATATTGAGGGCACACATGTAAAGCATGTGAATTATTGACCTCTAACCATCAGGTCTTGTTCCAGAATGTCTTTCCTTTCGTTTTCATAAAGAGTCTGAAGTGTGGCATTTTCACAGATTTCAAGGAGTTTGGGCATTGTATGCTTTTTTTTTAGGCTACAACTCTTCTACTTCCTCAAAGCACAAACATTAATCATTAGCTCTCCATTAATAAATCATGGAATAGATTGGGTTGGAAGAGAACTTTAAAGGTCCAACTTCCCCTGAAATAGGCAGGCACATCTTCAACTTGATCAGGTTGCTCACCTTAGCTTGAATGTTTCCAGGGATGGGGCACCTCTCTGGGCAACCTGTTCCAGTGTTGCACCATGTTCATCATAAAAAATTTCTTCCTTATATCAAGACTGAGTCTACTCTCTTTTAGTTTAAAACCATTACCCCTTGTCCTATTGCAACAAGCCTTACTATAAAGTCTGTCTTCATATTTCTTATAAGACCCCTTTAAGTACTGAAAGGCTACAATAAGGTCTCCCTCTCAGAGGAGAGGTGTTCCATCTCTCTGATCATTTTTGTGGCCCTCCTCTGGACAAGTTCCAACAGGTCCATGTTTCTCCTGTGCTGGGGGCTCCAGAGCTGGACGCAGTACTCCAGGTGAGGTCTCATCAGAGCGGAGTAGAGGGGCAGAATCACCTCCCTCAACCTGCTGGCCACGCTTCTTTTGAAGCAGCCCAGGACACGATTGGCTTTCTGGGCTGTGTGCGCACACTGTCAGCTCATGTCCAGCTTTTCATATGCCAGTACCCCCAAGTCCTTATCTGCAGGGCTGCTCTCCATCCTTTCCATCCCCAGCCTGTATTGATACTGAAGGTTGCCCCGACCCATGTGCACGACCCTGCACTTGGCCTTGCTGAAACTCACAAGGTTCACATGAACCCACTTCTCAAGCTTGTCCAGGTCCCTCTGGATGGCATGCCATCCCTGAGATGAGCTGACCGCACTACTCAGCTTAGTGTTATCTGCAAACTTGCTAGGAGTGTGCTCAATACCACTGTCTATGTCATTGATGAAGATGTTAAAAGTACTGGTCCCAGTATAGACCCCTGAAGGACACCACTCATGACTGATGTCCATCTGGACACTGACCACTACCTTCTGGATGCAACCATCCAACAAATTCCTCATCCACCAAACAGTCCATCCATCAAATCCATCAAATTAATCATGTGATCTGAGTCATAATGAATGTAGCTAGCTCTACTCTTACAGATGGTTAAAGTAGCCTAGAAAATAAAATATAATTAACTTTTTATGACTAAATTCTGAACCATTAACAATGTTTCAAATCTGAAATAATTTTTTGACAACCAATGGATGTATTCTGGATTTACAGCAAACAATCATTAATTATTTTGAAGTCACAACACCTTAATTTCCTTAATCTTTTATGGAAATAACATTAGAGTTATAACAGCTGCATAAATTATGTTAAAAAGATCAATAATATCTCTTAATAGAAAAATAATCGTTACAAAACCCACAGTATTTAGCACTTATTATTATAGAAGCAAGTAAAAGTCAAAATTGCTAACTTGCTGATGCAGTTTCACAAACAAAAGTGATCAGCTCATCTTCAATCTTTGCAAAGGCATCAAAGTCATCCACAAAGAAGACATGTCTTTCACTGGGCTTGCTGCCAATGTTAACTAACTCTGAATAGTCAGCATCAGCGACTCCAATAGCAAAAAAGCTGAAACCTGTAAAACACAAAAAACCCACTCTTGTGAGCAATTCATTTAGAGAGTGGAAATATAATACGAACACAACTGTATTTGCACTGTCTCCTATCCTGATTAAATATAAAGGTGGAAATTTTATTAGTAACCTATAACACAAGAAAATTCATGCACATAATCTAAAATAAAGATAGTACATTCTCTATGAGATCTTTCTTTTGGTTATTTATGCTTAATTAGTTAAAGTTAATGTTCAAGTGTTTTTTTGAAGACATATAAGGCTGCTCAGTAGTTTAAAGTTTTAGCATACGTTTAAATGCTTTTATAATTTAATACTATACTGTATTACATGTAAAAAAATCAAGTATATAATAAATACAAAGCATAGAAATTAATTTCCTGTATGTCTTTCACAGGTTTTGTTCTGTGACATATATTAATCAGTTTTCAAGCCACTGCTGCCTAGTGAACGATAACTGAAAAAAAATGCATTCTCATTTCATCAGCAACTTAACTGCACTAGTTGAATATGTTATATATATTCTGCATTAATATATTTCAAAATTTGAGCCTGACTTCAAAGATTTAAATGAAATGGGAATTGTATCCTGTGTGTTTGAGGAGCAGGAAACTAGCTAAAAGTTTTTCAACATTTTCCCTTCCATAAAAGATAAAAGGAAAAAACCTGTCTGCATCAGGCTGAATATTGTTAATGAACATACTGTTCTTGCACAGCTCTGTCCCAAATTTGCTCCAAGCAAGCAATATTGTCTTTAAGTTTGAACATTCATCACCTTCTGAGGAGCTTTTAGCATAACAAAACTTTGGCTTAATATAACAACATCTTCATGCCTCATCCAAGATCAGCACCTCTTCATGCCAATCTCTATCATAGATACCAGTACCTGTTCCAATCTATCTGCAGCCTAAACACACAGCACACACAAAAGGAAACGGGTAACAGGAAGCCATTTGTCCTCGGTGACACATCCCTTGGGTCAGCAACTGAACTCCCCCCATAAGCCGTCTCCTCTCAAGGTCATTGCCAGTCTAACAGGTAATAAGGCAACTGCAAGTGTTACCTGACAGTTGAACATTTGTTGTTCATCTTAGACTCCATTTTAATCACAAATATGAGGTTCTCCTGATTGCTATTTAAAACAAGTTAGGCATGCTCTACTGTTTTGTGACATTATTTTATGTATGAAGGCACTGCACTCAGCATCGAGCAATAATAGGAGCCGGCAGCCAAGCTCAACGATTGCACTGGGTTTCAGGAATCAGTGATATACACTGGCAACTTCATGGCTGCCAATGTCTAAAGGCAAATAAAAAAGCACAAGTGTAATTTCTTCTTAGATGTCACATTAAAAGGATGATAGCTTTTTTCTTCCATCCTTTAGTTTTGCTCCACGTGGCATACTGTACCCTTTGGGTTTTGATACAAACCTCGGCATCAGACATTTCTACAACTTAGCCAGTTCTCATGCAGCCACACTGTGTGGCTGCTTACAGCTTTAAAATTGGTGGTTTAAAAAAAATTCCTAAAGGTAATTAGTGTAACATAAGAGCAGATTAGAACTTGTAAAAGAATACATGCAAGAATTTTCAAAACACCTCTTGTATAGAAAACAAAACAGTTCAGTTTGCTGGTAACCACAAGACTACACTTCGTAGATGACAGTCTAGATTCTCAGGATCATGTCACCTAAATTCTTCATCACGGGAGCAATTCCTTTTACTACTACGTGATTTTAGTACTGTCACCAACATGAAAAATAATAGTATTAATCACAAATAAAAATCCAGAATCTAACCACATCCTAGTGATTTTCTGAGTTTCTCAGCATTTGCTGTCTTTTTTCTTTAAACTTGGAAATCTTCCTGGAGCAAAAGTTACTCTTATCTCATGCCCACACTTAGTTAATAATTAATGAGAAAAAAAGAAATTCTTAAAGCTACACATTTTACCATCTAGTTGCATTTCTCTGGAGACTTTGTTCACATCGTCCTGTGATCGCCCATCAGTAATAACAACCAAAACCTTTGGAATGCCCCTTCTCATGCCTGCCTCTCCAGTAAACAAGACTTCTCTTGCATGTTTAATGGCTTTGCCTGAAACAGAAAAAAATGACAACATACTGTCACTGTGACATAAATACAATTTCTATATCAATAAAAGGAGATATCTCCACATACTCTGCCTCAAATGTGTCTACTCAGAGTTATGATTTAAGACCTGACCATTTATCATGAGACTGAAGGAAGCTGAGCACCTCGCTATAAATGGATTTCAGTAGGAGCTGTTGAGTCCTCAGCAGTCCGTGAATTCGTGCATTCTGTAGTTATTAAAATAGAGATTTAGAAAAGTTTAATTTTGACTATAAACTTTGAAAATGTGATGGGTTCGGCCATCTGTTTCTTCAGTTCAGAAGGTGAAGTTCAAGAACGTGACGTGTGTAAAAGGGTATTCTGTGCAGGTGAGAGATAACAAAATCCTCCCTTACTGTGTTGTAGGGCAGAGTCCAGGTAACAACTGAAAGTGCCATTGTGGCATTTTCTTAAGTAAATGTAAAATGTGTTTATTTTGATACTACTGAGACTGGATGCAATGCAACAGCTGCAAGAAATCTATGTGCATTCTGAGAATAAGAAAACATATGGTTTCCAACTAAAACAGATTTTAACTCTTACTGCATTCATCTTTAATTTTTTCACATCAGAGAGCTATCTTAAGGGATTAATTAAAGTTACTAGATTCAGTTAACAGCCATCTTCCCCCAGCCCAGTCTCAAACGCACCACTGAGGTTTAACTGTCCTGGCTTATAACCAAACAGACCCTTCACTCTGTCCACTGTTTTACTACATGCTCTGCAAGCTCCCTCCCACATTCTCTCCCCTCCCACTTTTCCACTTGCTAAGCTGATTTCATATTACTCCCCACTCCACCTTCCACAATCCCCAAAGTCATTAACTTCTGCCTAGCTACCTCTCTCCCTTCCTCCCTGATCCTTGACCTCACAGTTGGCAGAGGGGTGAATAGCCAGCAGTAGGGGCTGCGGGGTGTAAAATGCAGATTACAGAGACTTTCTAAATTCAAAGCCCAGCCTTTCACCTACAGTGTGGAGATACCATGTTCTCACTGGTTTTGCACTGAGCAGATGGGAAAGAAATACTGCACAGAGTTCAAGGGAGAAAATCTGACATTTCTCACCTGTTTTTGTATTTCCTCCTTTGTAGGCTATTTGCTGAATAGCTTCAAGAAGAGTCTCTTTTGTTTTGTACGCGTTCAATTTAAATTCTGTCCTGGGATCATCACTGAATTGAATTATTGCCACCTGTGCACACAGAAGATGTGTTCATTACTGAAGCATCACCCAGTGCATATGCAAAAAGTGAGTGAATCAGCGCATTTAAAAGAAGGATTTATCTTGTAACATTGCTTCATCTTTAAACTGAAGCCAGAACTTTTTTTTTCTCTTTAAGAAGCTTTCACTAAATTAAAGTTTAATTTTACTCTCTGCAGCCTAGGCAACCACCTAACACTTTCTGGTTTCATTTCACCACTTTGGCAAAAGCACTCTCAATCAAGCCCAAAAGTAAAATCCTAGTTACAGCTGCTCACATGTGTACAGTTACTCATACACAGAACTGCAGGGACTTTATTCTAATAGCTGCACGTAAGTAACTTAAGTTAGGGAGCAATACTGAAGCAAGTAATAGAAAGATGCAAGAACATATTATGAAGAATTGCCTCTCCCAAATATGATGCTACATTAGTCCAGACCTTGTATTTCAATACTATACACTAAATCCCTACAACTCACAAAGCATATATTAAACTTCATATTCTGTAAGTGGTGTCCCTGATTTAAAAGGAGCTATTCACATGCTTAAGCTTAAGCTCGTGCCTAAGTTTATGAAGCATCATGGACTATATTCTGGGAAAACAGCTGTATGGCAAGAAATGGTAAAACTTAATCATTCTCCAGGGTTTGAACAAATTAAAAATCATTTTCAATACTATCCCAAACTGCATATTATACAGATAACACTTAGAACAGTATTATATTTGCCAATAATCTCTTCCAGTCTAAACAAATACATACATAGAACAATCATTGCAAATACTATATTTTATTTCAAGTCCTGTAGACTCGTGAAGCGTGAGATATTAAATAAAGGAACTTTTGATTTTCCTTATCAATGCCACTTTTAGCTTATTTAGAAATAAATATCACCATGAGTACTAACACCAAAAACATTAACACAACTTAAATCATATTAGAATGATTTAGAGGAGACTGAAATGATACTTAGCCTTCGTGCTAGCAAAATTGATATATAATGAATTCTACCATACAGTGTGTATAAAAAGTTACTGAAAAAAATGCTGTCCTAAAGGAGCTGATATTTTCAAAAGCACTGTGAAACGGTGTCAATTACTTTTTGGTTCATTTCACTTCTGATGCTAAAATACCCTGTCAAGTGCATGCACTCGCCATCTCGTTACATGTTGATTACCTGAGTTCCATCAGGACCAATCTTATCCAAAGCTCCAACAGTGCTATAGAGAAAGTTAATTATTTTATTGAAATTGTCGTCTCCAATACTCCATGACCCATCCACCAGGAACGCTAGGTCAGCTTTGGCTGCTTTGCACACTGAGAAAGAAAAGCAAATATTCTGGAATTAAAGCAATGCCTCAACTCCTCATGAAATCTCATAAATCTCTTAAGAAAATTTAACTGCCATGAAAAGCTCTTGTTTAATGTCAGTTAATAACACTTCAGCAAACAGACCTGCTGGCACTGACTTCAGTGCAGGTGTAGAACCAGCTGAGCTGTGCAAGGGGTGAATGGTCTGCACTGACAGATTCTACCACAGAATACAGCTCAGGGCCATAACAGGTCTGTAAAATCTGGCTAACTGTTTTCATTTTTATTTAGGTTGTTAAGTAAAGTCACACAGGAACTTATAAAAGCCCAGACTCTAGCATGACACAGTAAGCAAGATGAGAGAATCTCAACTGTGGAGGTTCCCAGTGGGAAACTAGTCCATTCGACAAGCAACCCCAAGCTCTGTACTGCCTAATGCTTACCTCCTTAACTGCACTACTCAGGAGCAACACAGGTTTCCCCCATCTCATCTTATTCCAGCATGTTCTTATGTATCACGGCCTGCAGAGCTGTACATCTGCCCACATGAGTTGCTCACTCTTTCATGGGAACTGGGAACCTCCAGTGTTCTACAGAATCCAAGTGTATTGCTAGTTTTCTGCTGATTACTCCTTGGATTAGAAAAAAAACCTGCTGCTATGCAGCTCTAAAATACACACACAAGGTATTTTTTTTCTGTGGATTAAATTCTCTACTACTGTACATCAGTTTGGTCCACCAGCTTCAAGCTGACATATTTGACCCTCAGTCTCGAACAATAATGTTCCCCTCATAGAAATATTTGTAACACTTTGTACAAAACACTGCATGTTCAAATAATAAATAGAAGGAAGTCTACATTTAAAGAAAGAAGAGACTGAACATGATCAACACTTTTCTCATTACCTAAAGTAGATATATTTCTAAAAATCATCCCAGTTCAGAAGTTTAATTACCCTAGGATATCTGCTTCACTTGCAAGATATATATGTTTTAGGAGTTCTGGAAAAAGAAAATCTCACACATATTAACCCTCCTTTCTGCACATTTCAACAATATAATAATGATGTCAGATTTTTGGCTCATTAAATTTAAGCCAGATGCCTTAACAGTGTTGTCGTAGCAAATGCATTTTGAATCTGATCCCCACAGGTCTAAAAGAGTGTCAGAAGCAGAAAAACATTGCATCAACATCTTAAAATTATTATAAACCCACATATGCAGCACTTACCCTCTTTCGCAGGAGGGATTGTAGGTGGTGGAGGTGGCGTTGAAGGTGTTGTTGGTGGCTGAGTTGGAAATGGCACTGGAGAATAAAAGAAAGGAATATTAAAAAATGCTTAACAGCCCAGTATATTAATATATTAAACACAGCATTTTCTATTCATCTCCACATTTAAAATTCATTATCTCTAATCAAGTTGTTATGCAACTGGAGAGAAATGTAATGAGTGCATGTCATCTCCTTCTCTCCTGACCACTTGAAAAAGGACAGTAGTGTTACAGGGCAATTAATGGCTGCACTTCAGTGTCAATGCTACAATGAAACAACTGAACTGGTACTGGAACTGCCCCTTTGGGGGTTTCTCCAGTACAGGAAACCATGTGGCAGCCCTATTCTTGACCTAATATCCATAATTCGTTTTGTAAAAGGTCAATGTCCTTTTCCTTTCTGACCACAACCAGTCATTAGTCACAGAAAGCAGGTCTCCACTCACCCTGGAAGGAAGAGGATATTAGTCCTGCAATCCAAAATACAAAGAGACCGTGCAAAAATAAGCCAGTGCCTGCACTTACAGCAGATCACAGCCTGTCCTGATCTTCAGGAAGATTTTTCTGAATTCAGTGGAAGACCTTGTTATGTTTCAGCTAGAAATGCAGTTCTGACCACAACCCTACAGGACCATGGCTTTGTTGCCTGCAGCAACTTCTACTAAGTTTGCTACACAGAGTTTCTGAAAACTGGTTACTCTGTCTCATCTTTCTCCTGAAAATAAGCTTTGGAATGACAACCTTCCAGAAATCTAGCTGGATAAATGATCACTGATTGACAGCTTTACTGAATGCAAGTACTCTATTTAGTGGTTTTCAATTTGTTTTTTCAATGCAATTAGCATAAGAAGCCACAGGTGACAGAACATCATTCTTTCAAGTAAGGAGCTCTGAAAATGAGCCCTGGACAAATGAGAGGTGGAGTCACACACCTGCGCAAGCTTCTTCTATGTGAAACCATAAATGTGGGAGGGTTCACTTGAAGAGGAGAACTATAAACATTACCAACCCTGAGAGGAGGGTAAGACCATTGTGATGTATAGTAACATAGTATGTGAAAAAGGGTATCGCTGAGACGGCTAATGGGGTTGAAGAAAGATAAAGTTAAAATCTTCACTCTGTTCATTCTGTATTTTGTTTTGTAGTATTTTGAACTCATGAGAGCAAGATCTTGCCTTCATAAAGAGCTGTGAGATGTTTCTTTCTCATAAAGAAGTCAAATAGAGTTGGTGAATGTGACTTCACAAGTAATACACAGCAGTGATGTAAGAATCCTGCACCTCTGTGGAGGAGTCATAATCATAGAATCATAGAATGGCTAGAGTTGGAAGGGACCGTCAAAGGACAACCCCCCTGCAAGAAGCAGGGACATCCCTGACTAGATCAGGTTGTTCAGAGCCTCATCCAGCCTGGCCTTGAACGTTTCCAGGGATGGGGCATCTACCACCTCTCTGGGCAACCTGTTCCAGTGCTCTACAACTCTCATTGTAAAACATTTTTTTCTAATATCTAATCTAAACCTACCTCCTTCTAATTTAAACCCATTACCCCTTGTCCTATCACAACAGGCTCTACTGAACAGCCTCTCCCCATCTTTCCTGTAGGCCCCCTTGAGGTACTGGAAGACCGCTATCAGGTCTCCCCGGAGCCTCCTCTTCTCCAGGCTGAACAGCCCCAACTCTCTCAGCCTGGCCTCATAGGAGAGGTGCTCCAGCCCTCTGATCATATTCACGGCCTCCTCTGGACCCTCTCCAACTGGTCCATGTCCTTCTTATGTTGGGGACTCCAGAACTGGACGCAGTACTCCAGGTGGGGTCTCACCAGGGCAGAGTAGAGGGGGAGAATCACCTCCCTCGACCTGCTGGCCATGCTCCTCTTGATGCAGCCCAGGATGCGGTTGGCCTTCTGGGCCGCAAGGGCACATTGCCCACTCATCTTGAGCCTCTCATCCACCAGCAAACAGCTAAAGCAAACGGCATAGGAACAGCACATCCCTGGGCAAAGGGCAAAACACAAGAAGCAATCAAGAATCATCACTGCTGGTTGAACTCTGACATATTTTACTCACATGTTGTCTCCATGATGCTTACAGCAGGGCCCTCTATCTCCTGAAGCTGTGTATGAACACTGATTTTATATTCAGTTCCAGGCATCAGCTCAAAGAAGCAATGTCTAGACGTCCCTCCACCAAGATTTACTTCTTGCTTTTTCCCATCTGGAATTTCAAAAGAAACCATTAAAACATTTCTTTACTGTTTTGTTGAATAATCTAATTTAAGTCTGAAATAAGAAGAGGACATGACAGCAGATGAAGGGCAAGTGGTTGATATAAATTAATAAACTACATGCTGCCTTATTTCTGGAAATTCACCTCTGCGCAGAGGTCTCTAACATTTCATTCTTCATATTAAGTAGGAGCTAAGGAACGTGCAGACACCTGCAGGAAAAAAGATGAACTTCACCTCATGCACTGAAGTTAGTGCATGGGCTTTGGATGTGGTCCTAAATTATCAGAGTCTAATGAGGAATTGTTGCATTATGTAATTGTGTGGCATCCTTTGTCTGTGGCTCTGGTTCTCAGAGTCTGTAATGTGCTTAGTAACTGCAAGAGAGACTGAACTAGATATTGTGTTCCAGCTTCCACTAGTAACCACTTAACAAGTTGGTTAAGGAACAGTATTTACAGGGTTCCAAAATTAATTCTGTCAAATTCTGAATTGGAAAACATGTTGACAATGGAAAAGGCCCAGGTACTGGAAATAGTATAAGGCATATTTTAATAATATGAAGAAAACTTTCAGCATAATTCATAATTTGTAGCAGAAAGAAGTAAAATAAAAGCAATTGATCCCACATTTTTACAGAGTACATACAAAAAATGCCAAACAGTAATTCACTGCCAAGGAAAAAAACACTTGATGCTTATCAGGAGGTCTTACATTAGTACAAAAATAATTGATCACTGCCTGAACGAGACACACACGCAATCTGACAATCAAAACTCTTCACGATAGATGTTAATAAGAAGCAATTGTTCACACTTTAGCTCGTTCTGCTCACATTTAGGCTCTTTTGGCTCAGTTAAAACAATTCTGGCAGTTCTATACGATGAGAACAGAATGTTGGCTAGCTCCCAGATGAGACGGAAATCTGTGCTGTGTCGTGCCAGCCAAGATCTCTGCTTTCTCAACAGCTTGTCTATACTCCAGGCCTTCAAATAAACCATATAACTATCCATTTGCCATTCCACAGAAAGGTCATATTTTGCAACCAAATTAGTATTATTTTTCATTATATCTTTGATAGATCTCATTAAATGTTATTAACTGCACTTCTCTAAAGTTATCCAAGCTTTTAATTTGTCACCATTCAAAAGATCACTGACATCTACTGGGGATAAGAGAGTTAGTCTGCACAAACAGTGACTTCTCCATAACCTCTTCTGGCTACTGAGAATCAGTGAGACAGAAGAGGTTGTACTTCACCTTCTACACAGTCAGTGCTAAAAACAGCAAGACAACACGTGTTGCCACGTAAAAACACCTCATGTTTATCCAGATGAGTAACATTACTACAAGCTATAAGTAACGATCAATGGAATGAGAACAGGCAAAGTTGGACACTGTTCCAACTCTGTGAGCGTGGTCTGGATTCAACTGGAGCTTTCCCTAGCCTTCTACCCTCCTCTCATGTCACCTCCTAATCCTACAGGGCTATCACTGATCATGTATTTATAATCTTAGATGTATTCAGTTTATCCTTTATCCATCTTCTGTCCCTCACACCAGTGAAAATCTCAGGTAATCACCTATCTTCTACTAATAAATAAAACTCCCTTCCGTAAAAAGAACAAGTTATCAACATCTGTATGATGTAAAAGGACAGGAATGCTACTTTCACTCCTGAAACTTTCAGTGTGTACACAATTCTCTTCTGTCCATAATTTCTAGTATTTCAAGAGCCAGTCTACAGGTTCAACTGCATACAATTTCCTAACCTACACAATTCAATTGCCTAGGTTAGGCTATAGCTGCATACTGAATGACTTAGTGACTTACCCACAAGCGATTCTAAAACGACCCTGTATGCAGTAGCATGTCTGTGAAGCTGCCACTGAGCACAGAGGCTAGTCATGCGGACTTGATAGGAATCCAAATTTGTGACACCCAGGTACACTGAAAATTAAAGAACAAAAAATTAGATTTAGTCCTCTAAGACATATAAGAAAAAATGAGAAAAGAATTATAGTGAAACACTTGTGCCAATTAATTTTTAACAAATAATTTCAAAAGCTGCTTTTAAAATTACGTCAAGAAAATCCAAAATAGGAAGGACAAAAAAAAAGCAAACCTTTAGACCAAAAGTTTGGAACTTAAGTCAACTTAAGACTAAATAATTAACACTATTAAAAATTCAGTTACTACAAATAAGTATAAAAATGTCATTATAACAACAATAATTCTGTCAAAATCTAACTTAAAATCAAGCTTTAGATATATAAAGACTATATCAGATTATATATATGGAGCTAAAAACAAAAAAGACTAAATAGACTTTCCATTAAGAAGATTTATATCTACTACTAGGCAAATAGGTTTGTCTGATAAATAATAACATCTGCTTTATGAAACCTGTCATGCTAAAATCCAGCAGATTATTTGAAAGCCTGATATAGTCTGAGTAAAAAAAAAAAAGAGACTTTCAGGAAAACAATTTGTACACAACTGAGAAAGTCTTCCATGTGAAAATTTATTCAGGGAGATGCACAAAGCCACAGTTACATTGAAAAAACAGCCCGTAGAGATCCGAACACTGTGAAATCATTCTTACAGGTTTTGGCTACGCCTGTCAGGGCATCACTGAAGCCTGTTGAGTATGAAGCAAATACTTTAACACTGTACTCCGTTCCACTGAAGAGATTTAGAATGAGAATGGTATTAATATCATCCCCTACAAAGGTCTCCAACGCAGGACCAGGAACTGCAAAATATGAAATAAATTAGAGAATCATTTGCTCATCCATTCAATTAGCAGGTAGTTAAATCTTAAGACACATCCAATTACATGTGCTCCTAAAGTTACTGCTATTTTTTTGTCTTTTTTTTTGTTTGTTTTTTACCATACACAAAAATAAAGACACTCTGCTCAGTCCTTGCATGGACAGAAGCCACAACAAACTTGGGAAATTCAGCAGTGGGATTCATTAGGGCAGGGCTAGACACTGGCATGTGTTAAGACCCTTTTGTTCTGCTTCAGTGACTTACTACTGCCCTAAATAGGCAGCCAAAGATCCTCTCGGCTTGACGGTGTGCCAGGACCAACCGGGGGGGCAGCAGATGCCAGCCAGCAATACAGTTCCTAAGGGGTTCTTACACAACAGCATCATTTAACATTGTGCAAAACTGATAATGGAAATAGAAAAGAATAAAACTTTCCCAAATCAGAACTGCAAACAGCTCCTTTGTCACTTCTCTTAGTTGTTCTGGATACACTTTAGAAACTAGGCAACAGTATCGTCTTTTCATCCCTAAATGGTCACACATTTGTGTTTCGCTGTCAGTAGAGGATCGTGTTTTTCTAAAGACATTTGAAGGAGCTTGGGTGCCTTGTCTAGCTGCAATGTGCAGGTGTGAAAAGGATGCAGCACAGACAAAATGAGCAATGAATAAAATGGCAAGTATTTGTGAGATGCAGAGTGGGAGTAAAAGTCACGGAAACTAAAGCTTTGTTCGCATTGTGAGGGGAAGGAAATTGAAGGAGAATACAGAAGAGAGGGACAGGAAAAGAGCAAACGTAGTCCCTGAAATAATTAGAAAGGGTCATGGTAAAATCACATAAAGGGCAGACTGAAAGAGTGAGTTTGATCAGCTTCAAGATAGTAAATTTATGGAGAATCTTACTGCTGCCTGCACCTACCTAATGGGAGATGGTAGAGAAGACAGAGATAGAATCTTTTCTGTGGCAAACAGGAAGATGATAAGAGAAAACAGACAAAATTTACAATATGGGAAATTTTTATTAGATATTAGGATAAACAGTTTCACACTGAGGGGAGTCAAAACTGGAACAGATGCATAGAGAGGTTTTGAGATCTTCATCCTTGCAGATATTACAAACTTGACTGGACAAGGTCCAGCGAAACCTGTTCCAAGCTGGCCGTGTTTTGATCAGGGAGTTGGACTAGATGATTTCCAGAGATCACTTCCAACCTGCATCATTCTGTGACTATGAAACTTACATAATCAAAACCTGAGACACCTGAGTTAATACAACCTGCAAGGCTGTAACTGCAACTGTTAGATTTAAATACAACATTCAGCAAAAGACGATGTCAAGACATTGTACAGTCAAAAAACAAATGACCAAAAAAAAAAATCAGTTTAAAAACTCACTGTTGATAGGTTTGTAGACGATTCTGTAACCCATTGTGGGTGATGGCGGGGCATCCCAACTGATGCGTAATCTGTTGTACCATTCATCTGAGATACGTAAATTTCTAGGAGCAGACAGGGGTACTAAAAGGAAACCAAACAGAGCTTTTACAAGTTTCTCTCATACAAGCACATGCATAAAACTCAAGACGTGCACATGAAAATAGTGTGATACTCAGTACTCTCAGATTTACAGGTAAAATTGCCAGGACGAAAGCCTTTAATCAAATTTATCCTTGGCATTACATCAGTGGATTAATGTCGATATACTTATGAAAGTTATACCAAGGATTAGTTATGAACTTTCATCTAGCAATGAATTTTCAAATTAATTTCCAACTTTGTCCCTACATTTTTTTAAAAAACACAAGACAATTCAGAGATAATTATCTTTTATTTATATAGCTTCTTTCTATCCAAGTGCACTAAAGTTTTTAATGTATAAATCATGCTCTTGTGAACTTAACGCTTTCAAATTGAATCAAAGGAATGATTTACAAGCATCTGCACAAATAGCATTCAATTTAGGCAGAAATTACATTATGTAAATTAGGAGAATAATTCAGTACAATTATACTATCATGACTAGCAGTACACAATGAGATTATTTTTTACCAATATACAGAAGAGAGGGAAGTTAAGCTACAGCTGAGTAATCTTTTGGTACTTGGTCAGAACTCTAGAGATAATGCAATCACTTTTATAAAAAGTTCAGCAGCATTTCTAATGACCTTTAGGAAGTAATGATCTCACACAAAGGAAAATTTAACAGTACAATGGTTGGTTTGATACTATCCCAGCAGGCACTGTTTACTTTATTTTCTGCATTAGTTGGCTTGTCCTTGGTGGGCCATCTATCAAGGACTTACCAGCTTTATTACTCAACAAGTTTCTGCAGGCTCACAGTATTGGAATATAAAATACAATTTGTCAATTAGAAGCAATTTATTGTTTCTAAACCAATGAACTGAAACTTATATAAAGTTCCAGTCATACAAGTCATGCAAAATAAGCCCACATTTATACTAAAATATATTATTACAGCCAAGGAAAAAAGGTCAAAAGAGTAAGACTTTCTTCATGCATATACTGGCAAAAGACAAGAAGAATCTTTCTACTTACGAGTTTTGCCAGGAGCTGAGACACTGACTCCTTCCCCATCAGAATAGATGGGAGTGATGGTAACTTTGTACTCTGTGTCAGACAACAGAGGTTGAAGCAGAAGAGTGTTTTGTCTCCCAGGCACCATTACCTGAATGGTCAGAAAAACAGAAACAATCAAGATTCATGACTACGGACGAAACTTTGTTGCATCTTACATGATCTCTGACACCACATTCCACTAGTATTGCTGTATAGCTTGCATCTTAAAATATTTCTGATGCTCTACGGTAAAATTAAATAATCAAATTATCCACCTTTTTAATAGATCTACTAGTTACACTCAAGTAAAATAAAAAGGAGACTGTGCCTATGGGATAACAGTTTTATATTAAACCTATGAGCAACTACAGCTCCATAAACCACTGGTAATATATGGATGGTTAGTACTTAAACAATTTTACTGTATAGACAAAATAAATACTTTTATTGTATTTTTTCTTGATGTGAATATGATTGTCCAAAGCTACGCTCATTAATAAAGGTTAATTGTTATGTTCTTTGGGGACAGAAAATCCATTTTCCCTCAGAGGAAGGAAAATGAATTCAGGAGATCGGGAAGTATGAACTGAGCAAACAGGAATAAAACATGTTTGTCCCATCTGCATCTAGTCTGGGGACAAGGAAATGAACCTAGCTATTTAGGAGAGGAAGTAGGAGCACATATTAGAAATAGCAGAGGATCCCAAACAGCCATGAAACATGGAAGATCTGCAGCAGAAGCCCAACCTGGCAGAAGTAGAGAAGCTGTAGAAATCCCTCCAGGCAGTTTTAGGTGTGCTAGAGCAAACGTTTCAAACCGCTGAGTTAAGCGTGGCTTCTTTTAACACCGTACAAGGTTTGCCCATAAGCAGCTATTTCTGAAACTCTTCAATAGATCACTCTGTTTTAGCCAGAGCCTAAAAACTAGTATCACAACAGTGGTTGTAGAGGTACCCAAGTATAGCCTTGCACTCTCTTAACTCGTCAGTAAAATTTTCATCTCAGACAGTTTCCAAAGCCCAAATGGGAGCTACCTAGCACATGCACTGGGCATGGTAAAAAAGAGAAATCAACTCTGTGTTTCCTACACTGAATTTGTGCTCTGAAGTGACATTGTTAGATGCAACAGTCCCAAGGTCCAACCTCGTATTTTGGACCCTCCCTGGCCTATGTCCATTGCGTGAATCTGTCATCTGAGCCAGCAACTCCTATTTGGCAAGAAGCTGACAGACCTGTAAGCCCTTTAAACTCAAGGGGAAAAAGCAAAAACTGAGCCTAAAAGTTTCGTTGTTTCAACAAAGACTGATGCACACGATGATGGCAGAGCAAAATCTTCTGAAGAATATACTCAAAAAAGCAAAATCTCGCCAGTTTTAACACTTCAGGACACATTCAAACTACTTTTAATTTTGGCAAGTGATATGTAGAAGGAAATTAATCTAGTACACCCTGGTGTTGACACTTCAATGAAATTAATCTAGTACTCCCTGGAGTTGAGACTTGTCAAAAAAGTACTTCATTCATTGAGCAAAATTGGACGAAACCATGTAAAGACATGTGCATGAAAGACTACCATGCTAAAATCTTCCACACATAGAGTCAAACACACAGACCAAGTTTCTGAAAAAAGAACAATCAACTTCTGTTGTTTTTTAAGAAGGAAGCATGCAAGCATTGCGAACTCTCTTTTCCACATGTGCAGATAAGAAGTCTTCTACAGAACAATATAGTTTTCAGCAATGAGAAACACTCTTGGCTTTAAAAAAGAAAAAAAATGTGATCCTTCCAGTTATATACATTCAATTTAGGGCTTGACCCTTCTATAGTGAAAAGTATTCTATTACATTTTCTAGGTCCTGATTTTCAGCCAATTGCATCAAGGATTAAAAATGTTATTAATATTTTTATGGAAAAGGAGGAGTAACTGAAATTTATATCACTGAAATCAGAGCCTTAGGTATCCACCACAGAATTGTCACGCTATAGTATATTTAAGCCCAAATTCCACAAAACTTTTGGGTTCTGCTTAAGAAATGTACTTAAACATACAAACACTCCCTTCAAAATTTAATGTCTGTGTCGTTTTATTGACATCTGTGTTACACCTCTCAGGTGCTCGAAGCCATATGATAAAATACATTCCTTCTGTTTAAAATGTGCTTAATTTTAAGTATAATCTTATGTCATTCCTTATTCAGTAAAGTATTTATGCACGTGATTCATTTCAAAGATGAAACACATGATTAATCTGTTTGCTGAATTGTGACCAAATATAATAATACTTGAGAGTGCAATTAAAATTCAATAATTTGTGGAATCAGAGCCAAGACACCTACTTAACCTTACAATTTTATAATTTTCCTTAATGAGTTTTTGAGTCAACACTAATACCCTTCTGATAGCCAGAATTTGAACACCCTTCCTACAGTTTTAATTTCCTTTTAAAATAATAGACATTGAATAATAAAATAGAACTACATTTATATCATCCAACTGAATTTGATTAAGATTCGCAGAGCTGAAACAGTAAATCTGGGACTTGAATTTCAGAAACTTTGAGTTATTGTCAGAAGAACAGTACAATTTGTGTCATTATGCTGTGCAAGTTGCCACTGTATTATATACTGTTCTATCATATAGTCAAGGTAAGTTCATAAAGCCTGTTTTCCAGCCCAAAAGGAAATCACTACACTGAAAGTTCATTTTCAGATTATAGTTGAAAGAGGTAGCTAAAAGTAATTTTCTACCAAGGTATCACAAAAGATTAATTAAACCAAAATAAAAAAAAAAAAAAAAAGACCGATTCATATTTTTCTGAGGAAAAAAAAAAAAAGATATTTAACTAACTCCTTTTAGTATTTTTATTGACATAGTCTGATATAGGGCTAAAAATGTCAGCTGCTAGACATCAAAAAGAATATCCCATATTTTCAATATAATTGTTCTATGAACAGAAGTGAGTTGCATGATTGACAGAAAAGGAGAATGAGATGGGGAATATTTTCGCATTCTGACCTATTTACTAACAAAATAACCTCAAACTATAGAATTTAATCTCTTACCTGTATCTACATAGAGCTATCTCAAAATTCTATAACATAGTTTTTGTGGAAACCAAGCACTGCAATATTAAGACTTCCCCAATTGTTTTTATGTTTAAAAAAAGCACTTGATACAGCTAAAGCTTCATTTTTTATTATTTGCTGTATACACAAAAGAGTACATGTAGTACTCTTCATTCTTTCAAATATTTTCCAAAATCTTGATCATCAGAAACTTCTTTTGTGTAAAACAATTTTAATTTTGATCATCATACAGTAGTAGAAAAATAACAAGTACCCTTAGGCACCTAGATTAAAAAGTGCTGTTCTATTGTGACATCTTTAGGTTAACAAGCTGTACGAAAACTCTGCATTTCAACTTTAATTATATTGCTTGAGCATAAAATAAGGCTTTTTGGGAAAGAGAAAAACTGTTGAAGAAAAAAAAAAAAATACTTAAGATTGTCCTGTACAAACATTTAAGAGCTGTTAAAACACTATCTCAGATAGAAAAAGGCTTAGGAGTAAAAAAATCTCCAAAACAAAAGAACAAAAAACCTCAAAAGACAGACAAATTTTAAAAACACAGGAAAAAGAGGACAGGCAGCTAATCTTTTAACCATAACATCTTTAAGCATCTGTGTGATTGGGCCTTGATCTTACATTTGACTGCTGTTGCCTGCAGTGCAGCAGGTGCTATACGATTAAAACTTTGAAGATCAATCTCACAGTGATATCAAACGTGGATCTTTTACTAATTGCAACAGGAGTGTCATATAAGGAGAGACAATGCCTTAGCAATTATTAAACAAACTTTCCAAGCTTATGAAGCCATTCACAAAACCCATACAGACCATTCTTACCGCTTCCTCAGCACGGTCACCCTTCGCAGTGAGATAGGTCACTCTGAATTGCTGAACATTGTAATCTGAGATGTCCCATATCACCCTCAGACTGGAGGTTGTTTCATCATCTATAACAAGGTTTCTTATTCCTGTTCGAAAAACTAAGGCCAAAAATACTTAATTAATATTTTCTCAACTCGATTTTTAGATTGTGCTGATTACGACAAAGTAGCTGCAAGCTCTACTGAAGTGGGTCTGCAGATCCATGGTGGGGCAAACACATGTCGGTCAGTCATACTTGGGCTTAATAACATAAAAACTTTAACCATTTAATAAAATAATAGTTATCATATACTGCCATTAACATATATTACCCCATCTGCTTTGTTTGTAACACTCAGCTCAGGGAGCTTTAGAATAATCAAAACTCCACTGCAGCTAGAATGGTACAGAAAAGAAATAATCCAGAACTGTTGTTCCTTAAAAGCCAGTTTTCTAATTCCAGGGAAAAAAAAAGAGAACACTCAAAACTAAACAAAATCCAGAAGAGTTTCCAAGCTCATATTAAAAAGGGAAAAGAGAAAAGAGAGCTGAATTTTCCAGATTAGCCTCCGTATTCCTATGTAATATCATTGGTATCATTGAGAATCCCTACACTGTGTTGTAAGTTGGCTCCTCATCCACACACGGCACGTGCAGGAAGGTGGCCACGTGCAGGAGGGTGGTGCAGGAGCTGGGAGTGTGCAGGTGCAGACAGCATGCACCTTTCACCAGTGATGTCCCTTGCCTGGGGTCTGCACCTCCAGAAGATCTGCCATGGCAGTGTGCTGAGTGCACGGACCATCAGGAACCGGGGTTATCAGCTCCTCGGTAACATGGCAGCTCTCTGCCCCTAGATCTGGGTGTGCTTGTGGGAAGCCTTAGTTCTTTTCATTCAGCTTTTAAATTGTTGACATTTGCTCTGTTTACCTGCTGTGGCGGGCTTAGAAGTTGTGGTACTGCTAGTAGTCACCGTGGTAGGTATTGTGGTAGTCCTTGCAACTGAAAAACAATACTCAGCTCATTAACAACTCAACAAGACATGGAAGTCACAGTATTTATCTCGCATTCCTAACTATGACAATGAAACTACGTGCTCACACCTACAAGTATCCCACACACTTCAGGCACTTCAGAGACTACAAGGGAACTATTCATTTAGTTTACTTTAGGAAATACTTGCAAGATTACCACTTAGAGGTACAAATAAGACGTAATTATAAACTGTACGATTAACTAAGAATGCATACAGCTTCCCAGATTTCCGGCTGAACTATGCATAATGACTTCCACTTTGACCATTTATTAAGGTTGTCAGATTAATTAAATTGAAAGCTTTTCAAGGGTGTTTGACTTCTGTCCAAGCAGAAAACAGAAAACACACTCAGCAACACTGATGCTTGAGCATCATTTGCATGGGTAAGGGCTTCTTGTCTTAACAGACGGTTCAAGATAAAGTCTGCGAGTAAATTACTAAGAATCAAATAAATTTTTGAATTTACACATGAAAAATATAAGTGTTTACTTAACCAGGTCACTGTCCATAAAAAGAGAATAGATAAAGCAATCTACCTGAAATGCTGGCCACTGTTTTGGTTATGAACCATGAAATATACTGTACATTATTCTCAAGTTTTATCTTTGTTACTCCCATGTTAATGTCACAGGATGCCTGTGTAAGCTTTTTGGACCACTACTTCAGGCAAGAGTGAATTCACCTCTAGTGAGTATAAATTACATAAATAAGAAAGAAAAGGGTATACTGCAGATGTCAAACATCTTAAATGAAATTCTTGTAAATTATTTACTTTCAAACATTTAACTCCTTCCAAACTCTGATATATTTTCTCATAAGGAACCCTGTTCCAAGACTAAATATTGAAGTGTAAATGGAAGAATATTCAGATCCAAAAGTTATTAATACCACAGCTCAGAGAGGGAGCCAAACCATCATTTTGATTCAATGCCATCTACCACATAATATTAAATAAAAAAAGCAAAAAATACACTCAGCAAAGTCCTGGTGCTAAATTTCAATATTATTGCTATTCTTCAATATTATAGCTACCCAAAGATGGACAATATTTTAAATATAAGATATATGCATTAAATTTAAATAACTTAAACATCTAAAAATTACAAACAAGAGTTTATCTTACATGTAGCTCCAAGAACAGCAACAACTTCACTTTCACTTTCATCATCAAAAACTGCCAGCAAAGAAACTTCATATTCTGTGTTGGGCAACAAACCTTCAATAACATGACTGTCTGTATCTCCATCTATGACAATCTACATAACACAGCAAGATTAAAGAAAATTAGTTCCGTATTTGATTAATTTATATTAATTGGCTGAAATGAAAGAAAGAAAATAGATTCTCCATTTTGAGCAGATCTCCAGATCTGCTCAAAGAATTTATTAGCTATATGGAAATAAAAAGTATCACAGAGTACATCTGGAAAAAACACTGTTAAGAATACTTAAAATGTATTTATTATTTGGTGGCTAGTTTGATTATTCTAATGTGTAGTCTCCTACTTTCACCCACAACTAATTAATTGCTAAAGTTGACCATATGCATTTCATTTGAAAATCACTAAAATTCAAAGCATTCAACAATGAAAGCAATACAACCAGGCAGATGAGCTTTCACTCGTAGTTCTATTATTCAAGCACTGCTATGACAAATGTATTCAGCATCTCCACAGCCTTACAGAATGCTGTTTCTATACCAGAATTATAATCCAAGCTATGGTTCCACACATCTGAACGCAACTTGAAAAAACATTTGCTGCAGACTTGGGGATTAGGGGACATGTGCTGATGAGAATTTTGCTCATCATATGGTGTGATATTTTGAATAGTAATTTTCCTTATTTCTACCTATGACAGCAGTAGAAGATTCACATGTGCAATGTTAACTATAAGCAGAAGGTTCCACTTCAGATTTTTGTGTTTCATTTATTTTATTGGAAGGGATCAGCAGATGGGCAGAAGGGGCGCTAAAGGGACTGTAAAGCAGAATGCGAGGAGCTTGAGCAGTAATTCTGGTGAAATGGGCTGACTGGTTTTGGGAATAGATTTTAGGTTATGCAGTTAGATACTACAATAAAACCACCTTTCTCTAGGTTAATGCTTTTAAAGGTGGTCACTGTATACACAGAATCAAAGTAAGACTTACAATGGAAATCAAACAAGAGATATATGCTGCATAAAATCTACTACAGCAGTCAGCAGAAACAGTGAATCACACTTTATTCTTTTAATTACCACAGGAGACTTCCTGGGGAAGAGGGACTCGTGAAACAATCACAGACCTTCTGAACTCAGATACAGAAAACAAACGTAGAAAGAAATTAGTTGGGGCCACGTCTTCTACAACTATCAAATAATTAATTAGGCATCCCACACTGTACACTTCCTGGCACAGATTTTCTTGGGAAAATTTCAGGAATGAGCTTGAGTGAGTCTGGCTGTATTATATGTAGGCATAAATAATACCCTCCTTTCCAATTCCCCTCCAGTCGTGTATCAAATTACTAGAAAATATCTATACATAGTTACTATCTTACATATAACTTTGACATATTTTTTGTAGCATAACTTCCATTAGCCTCCACTCGCTGCTAACTTAGCTCACAGAAAAGACCAGAAAAAAAAGAACACAAAGTGCTGAATTTTCAAGTGGAGACGACAAATAACAGAAGCAAGAATAGTAACAAGCACATCACTGTAACAGCATGCATTCTCTACTGTAACCTAGAAATAAAAGGTCACCCAAATTTATTCTGGCTCTTCAGTGCTAAAACCCCACTAAATGCTCCTCACCCATCAGCAGTGTGGGTGAAGTAAGTCAAGAGGTGTGTAATTCTCACCACCACCCCCTGAGCCCACTCAGCTAATTGGCAAGTTGGGTCTTGGGAGAAAGACAGAGGGAGTGCATGTCATCTCTCTGCATGACTGATCACTTAGCTGGGAAAGAAGCTTAAAGAGGCAACAGCCTAGAGGTATTGTGCTATCCTAGGCCTGACCCCATTAGAGAGGTCATGCAAGGAGAACAAGACAGCAGCTCGGGTATTTTTCATATTTCAGCATACTAAAATATTAGGCCTTCTAGCAGTTCTTAGTGAATACAATAAACAAGTGGAACCTTAACAGTACAAATATTCCTTTATCATTTATTCTTACACTCAAAGAACACAGATATCATAAATCTCACTTCAAAAATGCACATGGCTTAAAGGGATTCACTGACAGCTACTCACTGAAACTTACACAGAAACAAGCCAGTTCACCTACTGCAGGAGAAAATCCTAGGGGATGACCTGTGTTCACGCACTCATCTGCTAACTCCTTCTCTTCCCTGCTCACTCCTGTAATTTCTTTCTTTCTTGCATGATTAGCTCTTGCTAGTTGCAAGGCAGGAAAGAATCAGGCTAAGCTAAATTTACAGGAAAAACGCCGCATAACCTAAGCTGGAACAACTGCTTTCTGCTCTAATGGATGACAAAATGATGCCTGAAACCTAGGGCCAGGTGGGAAATGCCATCTTCCCTCCTAAGTTCTGTATCCAGATAAACAGTTTGTGAACGTGGCCTCTCTTTGCAGTCCTGATGCCAAGACAACAAGATGTTTGAGAGAGTCATTAAGGACTAAGAAGTACAAAAGGAGCCAAAAGAACTAGGAAAGAAAGAAAGAAAAGGAAAGAGGAAATGAGACAGTGTACAAAAGATGAAAATTTGGGAAAGTGTGTCTTTTTCTACTTGGAAAAAGAATGAAACAAGAAAAGCTAAAGGGTCGAAAAATCACTTAAAAATTCAGACTGATGAAAATGGCACTATGGAGAAGATGCACAAGGGCCTAGAGCAAAAAATAAAGCATGAGGAGGAAAAAGAGAAAGAACCATAAAGAGGAATAAAGGAACAATCTAATAAATAAACTATGTGTAAACTTTTTCCTTTGAAACATTACGTAACTAAAGCTTCACAGCTTTTTCACAGTAATTCTACTGTGGCCAGCACATGAGATAAATGTGGAGCCTTATGTGAGGATATCACAGAATCACAGAATCACAGAATTATCATGATTGGAAAAGACCTAAAAGATCATCCAGTCCAACCATCACCAATACTTCTCAGCTAAATCATATCCCTCAACACAACATCCAAACGTTTCTTGAACACCCCCATGGGCGGTGACTCCACCACCTCCCTGGGCAGGCCATTCCAGTGCCTGACTACCCTTTCCGAGAAGTAATATTTCCTAATGTCCAGCCTGAATCTCCCCTGGCGCAGCTTGAAACCATTGCCTCCAGTTCTATCACTGTCTACACGAGAGAAAAGGCCGACCCCTAGCTCACCACAACCTCCCTTCAGGAAGTTATAGAGAGCTATAAGGTCTCCCCTGAGCCTTCTCTTCTCCAGACTGAACAATCCCAGCTCCCTCAGCCGCTCCTCATAAGGCCTGTGCTCCAGACCCCTCACCAGCTTCGTAGCCCTCCTCTGAACGCGTTCCAGGGCCTCAATGTCTCAATATCACTGCTCTGGTTCAGCTACCATCACCATCTTCATAGCAAAGTAAAGAACATGAACCTCTAAAAACTGAAGTAGCAACAAACAACAGTGCTAGTTCTATGGCAGTTGGCACCTGATAGATTAGATTGATTATTCATAAAAGATCTCTTTTTTCCTCACTTCCTCTCCAAAGAGAAACTGCGATATTGGTTTGATTTTGGTTTAGAGCTTTGCCACGAGGCAGATTTTTCTGTAAGTCAATAGGCAAAAGCTGCAGATAGGTGCCTTCAGAATGGATTTCCCTCTTCCATTTCATGGTCTCAGAAAGTCAAGGCAACTCACCTCTTCAGATTCCCCTCCATCCAAAGGAATCCACGCCAATCTGTAAAAAGCAATATCTGAAGAGGTAGGCTTCCAGCTGACCCTAAAGCTATCTGTTGATGCTTCATCAATTTCCAAATGCTGGGGAGCTGGAACTTTTTCTGCAAAGTATTATGCAAAAGAAAAGTGAGAGTAAATTAGTTTCCAAGACTTGCACAGATGACAACATCAAGCACTTATCATTTTAATTCCACTTTGTTTCAAAGAGTGTAACATGGGAGGTAGGTAACAAAGGCACTACAGATTCTTTGCACTCTTATTTGTACTTAGGGAAGTGTTTTTGTAGCTGGAGGAGGAGAATACACACAATACATGCTCTTTATCTACTCTAACTGAACAAGCCTCCTTGTCCTCTCTCCACTAAAGGTGCTCCATGCAACCCTCCCTTCCTCCCTCCCCTTTGCTCTGCATACCATGCTCTTCTTTTCCTCTACCTCAAAGCAAAGTCCCAATCTCTGCCCTTTCCACAGATTCTGTGTGCATTTCTATTTGCAATTTGCATGTAAGTATCAATCTCTTGTTCCATACATGTATGTTCCCCTTCCTCTTCTACCTCATGTTTCTCTTTCCTCCCTCAAAGTCCTTCTCTTCCCATTATTATGTTTGAAAGCATTAAAGAAGTGTCATCAGCCGTTTGCTTAAAGCAGACTACAGTTACAGAAACTGTAACTCTGCTAAACAGACTTAAATGTCTTATATTTTCTCCTTTTGGTGCTCCAATTGCAATAAAAGATGCTTTAAAATGGCTGATTGTGGAAAGACTTAAGAAATGAACCTTACCCACACAAATGTTTTCACGATGTCAAGAGATTACTCCCATGAGTAAGGATGCAATTGGCTTCATAATAAGGGAGCAAAGAAGCCGAAAGCTCCAATGAAAGTAACAGAAAGCATTCCATATATCTGAATTCACAACCAGAGACACTTGCTGTTACTGGTCTTACTTTCCAGTAAAAGTAAAAGCATATAAAAATTCTTCTTGGAAAGCCTTCAGAAGTTCAGCAATACTCACTTGTGGTAAAACTGCCAGTAAGCGGTTCAGATTGTCCTTCATCATACAGGGAGAAAATAGCAACAGTATACTCCGTAAGGGATGTCAGACTTTTTAGAGTATGGGTTGAAACACGACCAACTTCCACCTAGAGAAAGCATAATTTGCAATAGATATTGATCATACGCTTCACATTATCAGTGTCTGAAATTCTGCTGGCTACTAATGATACAGAAGGAGAATGTCATGTGTTTAGTACAGAAATTCTGTGAAAATATGAACAAGTTTTAATTCAGGGCCCAGCAATGGCTGTTCTGGTATATAAGAAGTTCAGAGTACTGGCCCCCACATCTACGATCCACTCCAAATGTATAACCAATACTGAGCAAACTCTTATTTGCACTAAGGTTCAGAATTCTTTAGCATATCCTTCATTACAGCTTTCAAGGGCGCTTTTGTTTAGAAAAGTTACCCTTAATTACTGAAATTTGTGGAGGTCTGAGATTGAGTAAGAGAAGGGAGGAGCTAATAATTTACCTCATTGGTTTCTGTTCCATCTGTTTTCACGTACATGATGCGATACCCGTTTACATTTTTGGAAGCAGGATCCCATGTTAGCTTAGCACTACTGTGTCCAACATCAGAAAATTTCAAGTTTGCTGGTGGACTTAGAGGCACTTGAAAAGCAAAGATATAAAACCATGAAAGTGATTCCAGGTTTTAGCTGTGAAATTCTTCATGTCTTAAAAATAAACCTTCCAATCACAAATCTGTATCACCAATATTTTTATTAAAAGACCTACATCAATGGAGCTACACAAGTACTTAAAGGTAGGTAAATGGCTTAGCTCTTTGCTGAAACAGAACTTTCAGTCTTGCTAAGTGCATCTCAACTAATACTGAAAAAGAAAGAAATTACATTATTGTTCATAGCAGATATCATAGCAAGATCTAACCTACACAATGCTTGCAATAAATTTGTGTAAATTAATTTAATTCAATTAGATCTTTCTCCTATATGCATTTGTTTTCCATGCATACCCTAGCAAAAATATTTCATGACAGTAGTATTCTGGCAAAAAACTTCCTGAATCCTAAAAGTCTCTGACATAAGGGTAATTTTGTCCAAAAGCATAACTAGCCCAGAAGATCTCCAAAGATCCTTTTTTTTTTTACCTTTGCTTAATCTTTCCCTTTATTACACAAAGAAGCTGTTTCCTAACAGCAACTCCAGTTAAAGCCATATTTATACACTATATATTCCTTGACTTGTGAGCTGAAGGAAAACAAGACCATGCAACAGTCTCAGATTGCGTTCACTTTTCCTTCACACCACAGAAAGCAATTTGTGTCGTCTGTTACTCTCAGCAGTAGGTTCAGTATTAGCCCAACATCTGCTGATTTCCTCTGAATTGTGACACCTTTATCTATCCTGCCTTCACACACACTCCTCACCAATCCCTGTGGACAGAAAAATATCAGCATTTCAGAAGCTGTTTCCCTCACACGAGAGCACACGGGAAAAAGCAAAAGATAAAAACCCCACATATTACGCAGGATCTTTAGTCAGAATCAGAATCTGCAAGCAAACACCTAACCAGCTTAAGAACAGTCAAGTCAGCTTGGCTATGAGGAAAGAGAAGATGGGAACAGAGTGGAATTGTATTAGATGGGTTTGCCACACTTTCTGGCATCCAATATATTCCTCAGAGTCTAGTGAAGGGAGTATCACGTGCTGGCCTTCCTTTCTCCTTTCTGTCAGTCGTGGAATGCACTTCATTTCACGATCCAAGCCATACCGTAAAATGCTTCAGTCTCAGCTCTTTCCTTTTGGAACCAGCCTCCTGACAACGTTGCTTTCAACCAGACAGGCAGGCCTGCTGCCAGCGTTACGTGATATTTACAGTGAGTCTTGGGTAAATCTTGGTCCCAAAAAGAAATCTCATCCCAGAATGAGCTTGCTGATCATGCCTCTGTTTGGCACAGAGAAAGGTTTTGCTACAGTGATTGAGATGATACAGTGTGTAGAATAATATTATTTACTAAATACAGAATATCAGAAACTACACATAATACTACTGCAAATTAGGCAGATCACTCTCCATAAGCTTCAGAAAAAAAATACTAGGTAGCCTTTTCATTAGTTAGAGGCCAGAAATAATCAGATTGAAAGAAAAAAAAAAAAAGTAGCTTAAATCTGAAAACAGACAGGAAGACATTACAATTGAACACTGACCATGTGGTCACCAAGAGTTTTTTTTCCTCTCAAATTGCCCCACTGCCTGATCAATCAAAGCCTGTTAGAAGAGGGCTTCTTTGAATAGCTGCATATGGAAGGTTAGAGTCAATCTTCTTTCATATTACAGTGCTAAAGACCAGTCAAAGTTGGCTGCACTGAGTCACCCTAAAAATAAATGAAGGTTGCAGAGTAGTTAAGGTTTTTTTATTCCGGTCTGGTAACAGCAGTGATGATGGGCTGACTAACATATGTTACTAGCTTCTGTGATCAAACACTGTGGTCACGAATCCTCAGCTTGTGCCAATGTGTCTGGAATTTGCATATGATCTTCCATCCAATGTGTTAGCCAGGTTTCGAGCTGTGCAGCTTCCAAAATCATACAACATGAAGTGAATTCAGGCTGGCACAGTCATAAACTACAAAAACTACTGTTTAGGACAAATGAAAACCAGATATTGTGCAGATATAGACCAAAACCAAGGAGGGGGAGAAAAAAGGAGAAGGAGTGAGAGATAAAGAGAGGGGGGGAAAGGGACAGAAGGACAAAGAGCCAAAGATTTGATTCTCCAAGTGTTAAGAATCTTCTACGCTCATTTCAAGTTCACAAACATGCCCAGGTTACAGTAGATCACTGTTGGCACCTATCTGTCTACAACTGTCCTCTCAGAGACGAGCCAGTTCAAACAGCATTCCTAGAGCTTCTTCCACCACTGGTTGATGATCTTACAATGATCTCTGGCCCTCCCCCTACTTAGCACTTGCACACCTGAACTTCTCTCACTATTAAATCTAAGTCACTTTCACATTGGCTTACTCCTGCCAGGAGCCCAAAAGAAGAGGAAGCAGTCACACCACTGCTGGGAGTAACAGAGATGCCACTGAATACAGTCCCAGAAATATCCCAGCAGCACAATTGCTTATTTTCAATTCCTTTGTGTTCCCAATGCTGAGGCTATTTAGAGAGCTGACATACAGTGCTGTGTACAGCTAGCAGAGGACAGAGTTTAGCTGGCAAAACTCTTGCTGCTTATTAAAAACACACCATCTGTCATGAGTGCAGAGGCACTTTCCAACCCTTCGTGCACCAGATGCTAGGCAGCAGGAGTTGGACAGACACCTTCTCTTTGCTTCTTTTCTGTCTATACTACTACTACAGAGCCAGAGGAATGAACTTCTCCATCTGAGCAGGCTCCCACACACACCTGCTTCTCTGGCCACAGGAGGCTAAACAGAGTAGTTTCCATTAGCTCTATGTGGTGACCTTCATTCACCTTCAGCAAGTTCAGAAAACTGTCAGTAGTTCCACCAAGATCAACAAAGATATCCAAAGCACCACCACCACCGAGAGAGTTGTTCAAAATATTATTCCAAAAACAAGCAGTTCTGTAGAAACTCACATTCTCAGCCTCTATAAATTAAATATTCACACTGAGAAAATTAAGTACAGTTAAGATCTTGCCCTGTAGACTACGTAAATCAGATTTTTAAATCAGATGTGTGCTCTAATATGTGCAAAGACTATTCTGAAGTTTTATTACCACTGAAACGAATATAGATATATGCTACTTACATGTCGTTTCTTGTCCTGTAAGGGGATCACTAGCTTCTTCTCCAAACATGGCATAAACTGTGACTGTATATTCTGTATTTGGCAATAGTCCATTCAGTTCAAGATCTGTTGAGGCCTCCCCAATTTTTATCTAAGACACATTATTTCTGAATTAGCTTACAACAGGGAAGAATACTATTTACATACTTGAAATTAGATACGTGATCAAACGCTGAGCATTTCTCTAATACTGTGCCGGTGGTACTCGGCCCAAGACTTTGGGATTTTGCACAATAATCAAAAGATCAAAATTCTTAAAAAGCCAAAAGCTAACATTCAGGTAAGAGGACTTTAAAAGTAACCAGTCACAACAGTAATGTCAAAATAGTTCTCTCTAGAATGTGCAGTTACTAAGACCGCACCTTGTTTCATCTTTGATCACAGGACTGAAATTTAATTGAAGGAATTGTTTTCTGTGAACACTGACGTTGAGATTGGTTGCTATTTAAGGTGTGTATCATTTTCCTCCTCAATCTCTTCACTGAGAGCCACATTAATATGGATGGAGTTATTTATAGAAAAAAGTCTTTCTTCAGGGTAAGGCTCAGTCCTCCTGAATCACCCAGTTTTCAGGGAGGCCCCATTTTTAACAGAATTATATGCTCACAGCCACTCATTTAGCGGAGAGCACAAGTCTATGCGAGCTTTCAGTAGCTTCCTACACTCCCCACAAGTTCGCATGCCCCTGCATGCTTTTTAGTGTTCTTGTTTGAACACAGATCTTATACATAATCTTAATTATACATATAGAAACTTGAGCATAAAAACTTTTAAATCCCAGACCAGGAACTGCATTGGACTCTGCTAGCAATCTGAGAAAAGTCTACTGTTTTTACTATTTTCGTGACAGAAGACTGGACTTTCCTTGTCCCACCTTCTTTTCCTTCTAAAAACACCTCCTAAAAATCACTCTTGATGGAAGGCATTATTTTGAAATTTAGAAATAAAAGTTGAATAGAACTCAAAGAAAATCATTAAATGTCACATCTGCAAGTTTTATTTATTTTAAAGATCCTGATGAGTACAAAGGCTAAACTTCATATTCTTCTGATAACACACTTAGAAAAATATCTTAGTTTTACTTTATATTTTTCCTTCAAGTGTTAGTTTTATATAATGATACAGTATCATCTCATATCTCATTTCAAGAGTCACTTTAATTCAGTCGAAATTGTTGCATTTTTATAGTAACGACATATAAAAATGATCAACTGGTACTTGCACTTTATTCCCAGTCTGTAACACATACAGTACTTAAAGCAGTCATGGAGAAAAACCCAAAGTGTCTGCTGATCAAGTTAAAGGCCATGTACTAATTTATTTTTTAAAAGATTTATTTTTTTAATACTTGCTATTCAAATGAAAGCTCAATACATCACCTCCTTCTCATCTGCTGCCAGTCCTTCCGTGAGGGGAGCGTACAGGATCATGTAACCTGTGGCACCCGCTACGCCATTCCACTTCGCTCTCATGCTGCTCTGTGACACATCATACAATTGCAGATCCGACGCCATCGGCAAGGCAACTACAGTGGAACAAGAGACAGACGCTTCAGTCGTCTCACTGAACAACCAGCTATTTTTCAAACAGCTTATTT
Organism: Tetrax tetrax; assembly: GCA_009806455.1. Classification (NCBI taxonomy): domain Eukaryota; kingdom Metazoa; phylum Chordata; class Aves; order Otidiformes; family Otididae; genus Tetrax; species Tetrax tetrax. The sequence goes on from WHYT01016205.1 coordinate 237,062, forward strand.
TACCTCAGGAAACACAAAGGAATATAGCTATCTCCAGGCATGGAAGTTCTGTCCATATGCCACAACTATGAAGAGATGATTAGCAGATAGAAGAACGCGGAGTTAGAGAAACAAGGAAAAGATGACCTAACCAATTCTAACGCCTGGGCAGAGTTACCCCTTACAGAGCATTTCAGCTCTTTGTCCTAAATGGCTTTGAACATTTCAAGTGGGACGATTCCTGTTCTTTAAGCACCAAATCACTCTGCTCAGATCTCACTCTTCCTTCTCCCTGATCTGCAGGCAGATGGCCACTTGCTATCAAAGAATGGGCACAGTTCCTATTAGGAACAAGTAGAGGTCCCCAGAGGTGGCTCTTTCTGACAATAGTTCCCAAGCCAGAGCATGGGAGAGACAGCCATGAGGTAGAACATCCACGAGGAAACCCTGAATGAGCACATTGCACATGTCAAAATACTTTTACTACAAACTGTTGTGTGTTGAAGGCCTGTACTGTCCGCACTGGCTCCCGGGCCTATGTCAGTGGGATTATACAAATGTAGTCAAGACTATCCATTGCAAATCATGACAAATGCTAACCTGGTGAGTACAACTAAGGAGGCTGAGTGAAATTCAAACATTATTAGGACGTTTACTTGTGAATGAAAGGCACTGATACCAGAACATAGCACCAGTCTGGGTCCCTGAATACTACTTTGTATTTCTGTAACTCTTTAGAGTAGTATTTTGCACTTCTCTGATTGTCCTCACTTTCTTCCTCTCACAGAATAACATCCCGAGGCTCCTCCACTGGATCCCACCAAAACATCCAGTCACTGGAGATATAAGGGAACCTTGGCTGCTCCTTTGGAAGTTCTACACTGAGAATAGTCTCTAAAATGACTCAAAGGGTCTGAAAAAAACCAAAGCAATTGCTACTTGATATCTAACCTTTCCTATTAGGAACTCAGAGAGACTGTAATAGGCTGGATGTTAAGCCTCTACAAAACTCTGCTTTGCATGTTTCTGAAGAATATGGTCTGCAAACACAGATTCAGCAACCAATTCTAATCACAATGCTAATAATTCAGAGTTTCTCTAATCTCCTTGTCCAAACAAAAATTGCAGCCTGTCTAGCTGACATTTCCAAGGAGCTGTATATCTGTCATGTTATGCTCAACAAGCTCTAACAGAGTTCTCAACTTCCATGCCACTCTCATCCTTTCTCGTTCGTTGAGGCTGTTCACTCACTCTGTTGTTCAGGTCTGTAGACGTGGGCAAAACTTCAGCCTAGGCCTCTGTTAGGTTTCCACTTTCACCCATCTATCTTCACTTCCAAACCTTGCACAGCCTACCTCCATCCTTTTTAAACCCTTGTTGATGTGTTGATTTATATTCCCCGTGAATTCCCACATTTCCTCTAATCAGAAACTACCCATGAACATTTTGCAATTTACTTCAGTCTCCTCCCTCAGAGCCCCACTCAGACCTCTGACACCTAGAAAAATAAACTACATGTTAAGATATTCTGAAGGCACTTTGTACCACGTTGTCTCATTCCTATTCAAACTGTCCAAGTATCACAGAGAGAGTATCCATCATCTGTCCTTTTCCTTATTTTGATTCTAAAGATCTAAAAGAAAAGCATCCTCTAGTCTAACTTACGACTTGTATTTTAACTCTCCACAGGAAGTCCTAGATACTCTCGTAATATAAATAATAATTAACAACGAAGGGACTGGAAATTAAACAAGTGGTGTTTTCTACTGGAATTTCCAGCTGAAGAGCTCAGAATCTCAAATATAAATATCCAGTAGATAATGCTGATTTGCATCTTGGATAGTTACCAGGGTATCCTAACACTCTAATACCATAGGGATAAATTAAACCTACTAAAAACCAGCTGGGATAAACTAAAACAAGTGAAAATATATTTGCAACAAATTAAAATGTGAATGTATTTCCTATTTATTTCAAGTTATAAGTGACTACTAAATCAGAAACCTTCCAAATTATCTATGCATTACGTGTATTGAATGTGTCTATTTAGGTTTCACATACCCGTAAGCTATTTTCTGTACGAACAAATGTGATGGATGGCTATTTTCATCTGTCAGTATCTCACACAAAGGGAGGAATGTAAACTACTATATTCCACAGTTCTTCATTAGGACAGTAAAAAATACTTTCAAACCGCAGGTATTCTGTCATGTGGAGTGATTAATACTCGCATATGTTGGACTATTATTTGCAACACACTGTCAAAGACAGCTGTATAAAATGCTTGATGCTGTATGACCTTGAGGTGTGATCTGATCAGATCTCAGAAAGCCAGCAGGACTGGGCTCTGTTGGAACTTGACTAGGTGACTTCAAAGGAATACCAGGTGCAATATGAAACAATCGTGTTGGCTCAGTATGTGACTCTGTTCTCTCTGCCTCAATAAATTAAACAGGTCCTAACACTGTCTTCTGAGGTATAACATGGCTGGAGATGACATTTTGGGAGACTGAGACTAAAACAGAAGTCTCAAATAATTTTATATCATCCTAATTTTATTTTCTTTACAGATTGGGAAGATCAGCACTGACACAGAATCAAAGAACCTCTGAGGATGAAAGGCACCTCTTGAAACCATCTAGTTCAATTAACTTTCCTGTTCAGTCCTGGTCAGCTAGAGTAGGCTGCTCACAACCATGGCCAGTTGGGTTTGAAATATCTTCAGAGACACAGACTCCACAACCTCTCTGGAAAACCTACTCTCGTCTTTGACCATCAGCACAGCACAATCATGTCTTCTTCTCTTCAGGTTTAGTTTCATGGTTTTTTTTAATTTGCGCTCATTGACTCTTGTCCTGTCAGTGGGCACCACTGAGAAGAGTCTGGCTCCCTCTTCTTCATTCCCTCCCATTAGGGACTTTGATAAGATCACTCCGAGCCTTTTCTCCTCCAGGCTGAACATATATAGCTGTCTCAGCCTCTCCTCTTATGAAAGATGCTCCAAGCCCTTAATCATCTTTGTGGCCATTCACTGAACTCACTCCAGCAAGTCCACATCACTCTTGTACTGGGGAGCCCAGCACCTGACCATACATTCAGGTGTGGCCCTCACCAGTGCTGAGTAGAGGGCAAGAATCACCTCCCTCAACCTGCTGGCAATCCTTTCCTAACGCAATCTAGGAGGCTTGTGGCCTTCTTTGTGACAAGGGTGCATTACTGGTTCACAGTCAGCTTGCTTACCAAGGCTCCCCAGGTCCTTCTCTGCAGAGCTGCCTTCCAGATGGTCACCCTCCAGTGTGTACTGATGCATGGGGTTATTCTTCCCCAGTTGCAGGACTCTGCACTTCCCTTTGTTGAACTGCATGAGGTCAAACATGTTTTCCCCTTCACACATCCATGCTGACTAATTCCAATTACTTCCTTGTCCTTCATGTGTTTGGAAAAGGGTTTCAAGAATTTGTTGCGTCATCACCTTCCTGGGGATTGAGATTACAATGAACCAGCCTGCAGTTCCCCAGATCCTGCTTCACAAAGGACTGGTATTTGCTTTCTTCCAGTGGTCAGGAACTTCTCCCAGTCACCATGACCTATCAAAGATAATCGAGACTGTCCTCACAAGGACGTAAGCCAGTTCCCTCAGCACTCAAGTGCACCCCACACTGTTCCACAGACTTAGGCGTATCCAGTTTGCTTACGTGCTCCCTATGCTGGACTCCTCAAATAAGGTAAGGCTTCCTTTCTCCAGACCATGGACCTCAGCAGCCTGGGATTTCTGAAGGCCATTTTAACTGGTAAAGGCTGAGTCAAAGGCAGCATTGAGTACCTCAGTGTTTTCCACTTCATTTGTCACCAGGTCTTCTGTCCCATTTGGGAGCGGGCCCATGTTTTCCTCAGTCCTTCTTTTACTCTTTATGCACTTGTAGAGTCCATTCTTGTTGTTCTTCACATCCCTTGCCAGATTCAGCTCCAGGTTGGCCTTGGCTTTCCTAAACTTACTCCTGCAAGATCAGACAGCAACTCTATATTTCTCCTGGGTCATCTGCCTCTTCCTCCTTCTCTTATACACTTCCTTTTTACGTCTGAGTTCTGTCAATCCATGTTGGCCTTCTGTCCCCTTTGCTTGATTTCCTTCTTGTCAGTATGGACCTTTCTTGAGCTTGCAGGATGTGATCTTTGGGTATCAAGCTGCAATTCTGGATCCCTCTTCTCTCCAGGGTCATATCCCTTGGAGTCTTCCAAGCACGTCTCTGAAGAGAGTGTAGACTGCTATCCTGAAATCCAGAGTTGTGGTGCTGCTTTTTGCACTGTTCCTTCCTCTTAGAATTCTGAATTCCATCGTCTCATGGTCACTGCAGCCAAAGCTACCTGTGAGTTTAAAATCCCCTATCAGTTCTTCCTTGTTTTTAAGTATCAGCTACAGCATAGCACCTTCTCCTGTTGGCTCCTCAATCACTTGTGTCAGGAAGTTGTTGTCAAAGCACTGTAGAAATCTTCTAGATTGCTTGAGCCCTCCTGTGTTCTTCTTCCAGCAGATATGAGCTATTGATGTACCAGATATTGACTTCCTGGCTCCTAGTTTGAACTAAAAAGTTGGTCTACTTCCATTCCTAATATGTGTCGTATTTACTAAAAAAGTAACTGTATTTTCTATACAAATGCATAAAACTGATATGATAAATAGCAGCACATTATCTCAGGTACTAGCATAGTTTTCATTCTAGAACCCAAAACTGTAAATGTATTAGTTCTAACAATATCCCAAGTCACCATTTTACAGACAGAAAATAACTGAATCATTGAGAAAGGAACTTAAAGAAGTTACCTTGAAATCTTTGGCAATGGTGAGAATCATTTGTGATCCCACCTAATCCTCCACTCCTGAGATCATCTTCAGCCACAAACCTAATTTATAAAGCTTGGCTCCACACCCAAAGTGTAGGAATATTCTAATTTAGAGTTCAGTACAAACAACTTCAAAGTTCAGCCCAGAGGTAAAACCTTTCTCAGTGTTTAAATATCCACAGAGTGTTTGGACTTAGGAACTTAACCCAGAGTTAATTCAAACAGAAATGAATTTAAGGAAAAATGCATTAAAATAAGCCAAATTGAAAAAGACTTCCTTCTGCATTTATTTTTCACAAAGATTAATGCTTACACCGTGTGATTAAATGCAGACAGTCAAATCCATAACGAACATGATAAGGGTACTTACGTGTAGTTTCAGTTCCACGGAGGCCCTCACTAGCAGCATTTGAGTATATAGCAAACACAGCTATCTGGTATTCAGTTAAAGACATCAGGTTTTTCAGAACTGTTGTTGATAAGCTTCCATCTACCACAACCTGTTTAGAAGAAACTTCAAGTAAATACACATAAAGTAAACTACCTATATTACCACCAAATCAATATATTACCCTCTTTCAGGTGATATTTACACTGGCATCTAAGAATCAATGTACTAATGTTCAATTCATAAATAAAATTTGCTTTTGGTACCTTTATGTACAGTAAGGTGTCTGAAAAAAAAACCCAGCAACCATGTACATACGGAAATGTTTAGCTGATATAAGTAGCCATTTAGAACAAAGGAATTGCTTAGACAAATAAAGTGCATGGAATACAGCTGAAGAGCACATATTGGGCACTTTTTGATGTAATTACTACTACATCATCATAAATATTACTTTAGTACTACATATGTACACACACAGTACTTCAAATTGACCTTAATACATTTCCATGCTAAACATGTTTCTAGTACAAAAAGAAGTATATCCTTAGTTAAATCCTTTTGCTCTTCTGCCTTTCCCTTCAATGTTGTAAGTTGTCAGCTGAAGCCAAAAGTTTGTTCTACTGCAATTTTTCCCTCCATCCTCAAAATGCCTAAGTCCTATTCAGAAAAACACCTATCTCCTCAGTGACCAGTTATAAACATCTCAAAAATATACACCTGTATCATCTTCCTTTTATGAATTATTTTTTTTTCTTAGAACTGAAAATCTGGCTTCCCATCAGCTCCTATCTCTTCTGTTCCTGTAAACAGAATGGTGCAGAGGAAGTCTATAGAATTGGTTCCAGCAACTGTAAGTGTAAGCAAAAACGTAGGCAGTTTACACCACCTCCCAAAAGTGCTCATTGTTACAGCACATTTACTTTAAATTGCCTGACAGAAAAGCAGCCTGGCTACTACCCAACCTTCCCTACCATCCAGTGTGACCATATGTCCTTTCTGTAGTGGGCTTCAGAGCCCTCATAGGGAATTTCAGGGTAGATTTAAATAAGACCATAGATTTTCTGTCTGGTTGGTTCTTGCTGTTGTATTAAAAATTTCTAGGAAGCTTTTCCTCCTATTACCTCTTCTGGTTGTCCTCCTCGAGTAGGATAGTACACAACCCTGTACTTCTCCACTTTGCCTGGTGCATGGGTCCAGCTAACCCGGAATCCTCTAGCTGTTACCTCAGATGTGACCAAATCCGAAGGAGCCCCAAGTGAAGCAACAATTGTTCCTAGGTTAGAGACAACACAAATTTTTTATTTCCCTCTGCAAAATAATTATTTGGTTTGTTGCGTTTGTTGAAGCTCCAAAGATCAATCCTCATCAGAAAATCAAATAATTGGATACTGCATATTTATTTAGGTCATTTTCGACGGAAACAGAGAACCGATACTGAAAATGAGTACTGCACATGGAGTCTTCACTGGGACTAAGCCTCCCTGGTCTTTCATAAACCTTTATATAAAAGAGACAAAAATACAAAACCATCCCTCTTTCAAGCCCTTTCTTTCTGGGTTTTTTTTTTTCCAGGTTGCCTTCCTCTCAGTCACAAAAAGCATTCAAGTACATCTACAGCTGTGATCTCCTGTGCTCCTCTGCAGGTTGGAAACTGATATGCTGCCTGTCAGCAGATTGAAGAGATGTAGTGAATGGTCATCTTCCCTGGCAATCATTCCTTTCCACAGAGATGTCTCATCTCTCTATGGTTTTTCCATCCTCTCCCTCTCAATCTCCCAAGTGACTGCTCACTCCCCGCACAAGACACAGCTAATATTCTATTTTTTTTTAGTTTTCAGGTGAATAAAAGAGGAAGAAAATGGAATGAAGCCTTATTAATAAACACTTTATCACTGGACAAGTAGAAATATGTGTGAAAGACAGCCTTCCTTACTGATACATATTACAAGCTTATTGAAAAAATCACTCAGCATTTCTGTGATATTACAGAATCACAAACCAAGCAAAACAAACAAAATCCACTGAAGCCTTTCATAAATAATTTCCTCAGGTAGGACTGTTTCTCTGGCAAATTGCAACATTTTTTCATAGCTATTTCTTTTGTTCAGAAAAGAAAAAAAATTGTAGTCAGAGAAGGCTTTTTATATAAGAATAATTTTCTTCCCTAGCATCTTTTCTAGTGCTCTGAAATATATTTTTTTTTGTGTATTAAATAAGAAAGAGGAAAAAAAAAATCCATCATCAGGCAGCCACAAAGGAATCTCAGTTAAAAATTTTGAAAACTTAGGAGACAATAAAAACAGTAAGTTAAGAGATGGAAAGTACAGCACAAAAGTAACAATTCCATGTGCACCTGTTAAAGTAATTCATCTGCAAATCTGTGTATTATAAAAAAAAAATTTCTTACACACCACTTGGAAATAGTTACAGCATAATGAATGTATATTTTTGCATTTTTAGTACTACCAAATATTTACCACTATCAATGACAAAGAGCTAAAGATCAAAGATCTCAAATCAAGAACAAAACATACCTAGGAAGATAAATTCCCTGACAATGTACTCTCTTGTGAGCAAAAGAATATACAGGATAAGTCAAGTGCCAGAAGCTAGCTTAGCCCTAGCTTAGCCATAGCAAGTATTTGGAATAGGATTTGTAGCTGTGTATTCACATTAAGTTACATTAGATCTTGTTTCTTATTCACCTTTGATTTCCTTTTCCTGTTCCTCTACTCGTGAGCACACTGTTCTGGTAAGACCTTCAACAATGGTGTGCATGAAGTTAAAGTCAGCAACGTTGTAGACGTGTGTGCTGTCAGGTTCAGAGGCAATCTCTTTGAGTTCATTTATATCTGCATTCTTTACACCTTTCATTGGAAAGAAAAATAAAGATAATATTTCCACCAAAAAAGAAAAAAATCTTGTATGCATAGGGATTGATTAAAAAAATACTAAAATCTGATTCTTTCTATTTTTATAATGACCAACTACAGATTGCTTTGTCATGAAGATTTGACTTCAAGATATTAATTTCTGCCAGCATAGCTGGTAGTTTTTCAGTCTCTTGATAACGTAGCATCCATGTATACAGTTATAGCAGCAATGAATTGGAGAATATATTAATGAAAATTTAAATTAATGATGACACTTATTGGATACAGACAGAAAAGAACATTTCCTTAATGCAGAGGGCAACAGATACAAATAACGGGACACAATATATGGATATGGCAGAATACACACCAATAGCAAACAGCTCAATGCCAGCATCTCGCAGGTTTTTAGCAGGAGGGATAACATCGTCTTGGGACTTCCCATCCGTGATCAGTATACCAATTTTAGACACACCAGGTCTTGCACCTGCTTCAGGCTTAAAGCTGTTTTCCAAAATGTAAGTTAAGGCAAGACCTAAAAAAAGAAACATTTTAAAACACTTTAACAGGGGAAAATGTCCCTAATATCACAGTGTTTGCCTTTCCACTCAATTTAGAAAACCTTTTAATGACGAATAAGTACAAAAGAATAATTTATTTACTGAAAAATTACATTCCAAAAAGAAACCTAAACTACATTCATCTTTAGCAGCCTTTTGATCACTTAATGTATTTTAAACTGACTATGGAAACCTAAATTGATCTTCCTGTAAACACACCATCTTTTCTTTCTTACTCTACAAAGTTAGAACAGTAAGTCCCCTCTCTTTCTACCTACATTGGTAATATGAAAGCACATGCTCTGGACAGCTTAGTAAATCCCCATACTACGTACAATCTTACTTTAATTTGTTTGTTTGTTTGTTCTTTTAATTTTACAAGCTGAAAAAGAAGCTTAAATAAAGCTTAGGGAGATTCTGATTTTAAAACTACTGATTATTTAAAGGGAAGGCAGAAGAACAACTCCTCAGGACAAACTTACACATTTGCCAGGCAGCAATTTACTTAAAGCCACGTCTGGGTCTGATATATCATTCTCCTGGCAAGACAGCCAATATTACTAACTGCTGCTTTGATGTTACTGGAGTTGTATTCAGAGACTGTATTTTTCCCAGGTTGACAGGCATCCCCCATTTATCCATCACTGAGCGGCTTCTGGGGCTCCAGTGCTCTAACTACTAAAAGGTCAATGGAAATCTAAAAGCCTCAGGTGATCATTTGAAAAGTTACTATTGCCAGTTGTCAGGTATTAAAACAACATTCTTTCCTTGCCCAGAATAAAGCTCTGTGCATGAACATTATGAATGGATTTTGCATTTTCTTCCTGGCAGGTAAAAGATTTTACTTCCAGAACTGAGAGTTCATGTACACTTTGTTTTATGATCCTGTCCTGACCAGAAAGATTCCCAGTGAAGCCAATGAGATACGCACTTCAGAAAAGACTTCACCAACATTGGATTCAGCAACATTAGCACGCTGCAAAAACCCTGTCCTTTCTACCCTTCATAATAAGCACTAACACTTCTTACTCTATGCAGTAGAATATGGTTTTTAATAAAAGGCAAAAGCTAAAACATACACTGTACCTGTTAATGTATTCCCTCCCTTATACGGTAGATTACGGACTGCATCCAAAACGGCATCTTTTGTGCCATAGGCATTCAAATGCCATTCAATTCGGGGATCACCACTGTACTGTGCAAGACCTAAAGAACAGAAATTATGGTAATTCATTAGGCAATAAAGCTTTTTTTTTTTCAAGTATCTACATTTTACATATTTGGTTACCATCAGCTTACTATAGTAAGCTTATATAGTAAGTAGCTTTGCTACCATACTAGAAAAACCGCATTGCTTGATGGCAAAAAAACAGTATGAAGTTGTTCTTAATGGCAACTCAATTTATTTTCAAAGCCTTTCTTTCAAGTGATAAGGAAAGTAAACGAGAAGGAGTAGAAGGTCAAGTAAGAAGGTAAGTAAGAAAGCAAATGTAGAAGGAGTATACAACTTCTCTAGATTTTAGTAAGATTCCAATAAATCGTTTTTTGAAAAAGAACAATTTCATTAAATATGCTTTTGAAGAGACCAAAACATAAGTAGCAGAACAGAAATATAACATCCAGGCCAGTTCAAACCATGAGAAAAGCCATCCATTGGAACAATTCTTCAAAATTAAACTGCGAGGGTTTGATCTAATGCTAACTGAAGTCAGCACGACTGTTTCCACTGTTTTTTTTATTTTCCACTGACATTGCATTAGAGTTTATTTAAACTGAGTATCACAGTAAACTGTGAGGAATTAATACTACAAACATTCCAGCAGCAATATTTTTATGACAGAAGTGCTAGTTCCAGGTGAGGATGAATACTGTACAAATAAGGAGCACTAAGCTGTTAACTATCCCAAAATAATGAAACTTTTACATTGCTACAAAAATGTTAAGAAAAAATATGGCACCTTACCTACTCTTGTTTTCTCAGATCCCACATTAAAAGCAGAAACCAGATTTTCCAGGAACAGTCGAACAAGTCTGAAATTGAATCTGCCAATACTCCAAGAACCATCTACCAGTATCACAATATCTGCAATTGCTGGAGTTTTACAGGTAAAAAGGCTTCCTGTAAATCATTAAAATGAAAACAATATTGTTAACTCAACAATAAAATTGTAACTCAATAAATTTATACCTTCCTCCTCCCACTAAGCTTAAATCTTTCTTTCATGGGCAAAGTCAGAAATAAGCAAAATCACTAAACGTATTTGTTTTTCAGTAATAGAACAGTTTGGTCATTATCTACCTTAGTTCTTTCATTGAGCTGTTTAAAATTACTGTTGGGAGACCCATGAAAAAGAAATGCTGCTTCTAAAAATACAATACTTCAGAAACAAGAAATTAACTGTCATATAACACAATCAAACCAGCACTTCATTGTGATTCTCAGGAATATACACACACAGTACACAGTTCACGACACTTAACCTTAGGTGTAGACGATACAGAAAGAGCTACCTAGAGATGCAAATATCCAAAACAGTTACCAAGACCCTTTTTATAGTCAACACAGGTGTTTCTATACATCTCAACAACTCTGTAGAAAAACTTATTTAGCTGCCACTTTAGACTTCTAAAGTCAGAAGTGAATCTCACCCTGGGACACTAGAGTAAAACTGAATGTCAATTTAATATGCTGTATTAAACCTAAGTAGGAGGCACTCAATACAGCAAAGGTAAAACACAAAGAACTAAGATCAAAATTCACAATTTCTATGAGAAGTAGCACCACATAAAGATTAAGTATGTGGAACAGCACACAAAAATAAAAGAGCATTGAAAAAGCAACAGAAAAGACCTGATGAGAATTAGCAGAAATGTATATTAATAGTCTCTAAGGTTTAGCTAACCAATGGGAAATCAGAGGAAAAGGGAGCAGAGGTGAGACACAAATTGCAAGGCAAGTCAACAAGAAGGGTTTTAGGAATACAGATTCTGAAGAAATTGAGAAGCCTAGACAGAACTGCTACATTCAGCTTGAGAAAATGGCAGGAAGGGAAGGAAGAGAAAGGAAGAGGTTTCCATAACCTCAGGCAGAACTGCCAGGTCCCACAGAAGTGGCTGCACGATGGTAAAAGTAAGGATAATAATGGATTCATAGTGTAGGGAGGGAAAACGAATTAGTGCTGTTACACAGGTATACTAAACGAGAGCTTATGTTTGAAGTATAAAAATAGCAAACTCCCCATCAGACTCACTAAAGAATAGGAATGGAAGGAGGAACGTCAAAGTAAAGCATGTTAGTAGAACAGGTATCATGCATCACAAACCATTTAGGGATGAAAACCATGTCCTGAACATGGTAATAAACCTGCAGATTAGTGAAGTAAGCTGCAATCCAACTTTTAACCACCATTTTTTTCAGGATCCACTACATAAATTAGTTGACAAAGGATACCAAACATCTAAGGTGGTAATAACAGGAATCAACAAGTACATTGTTAGAAACAAACTGATCTTGAGCAGAGACGCTCAGCAAATAAAATAAGTAATTCAGTGAGAAATAATCAAAAAGGTGCTTGCATTATCTCACAAGCAGCTCTTCTGTTACAGAGAGGGAATAAACTACACGGTTAGTAATTTAAAACTTTAACATCATAGTATTAACGACAATCTTTTCATTAAAGACAAAATTACAGTCTCGCGCAAAAATGATCTGATTTGCAGAAGGACTTCAAACAACTGGCAATAATTAAGAGTTAGATTTGTACTGTAGTGTAAATCCACTGAGCAAGAAACCCAATCTATAAAATTACAGTTAATGTCTTAAACGTGTACTAAAAATGTTTTTAGAAGAGCAAGGAACATTTCCTACGTGCAGCTAGCAGTGTAGAATAAGTTCTAAACACATGACAAAAAATTCCACTTACAAAGATGCCAAAACAAATATTTTATTTTAGTTTTTACAGTACAAGACAACACTATTTGAATTGGCAACATATTTTAATGTATAAACACTGGGGAATATTTAGTAAGCATCAGAAAAATGATCTTAAGTTGGAAGATAAATCCAAAGGAGGTCCAAATCTTTGTATCACTGAAGTCAACAGGAAAACTACCCTTGATTTCAGCATGACTGGAATCTGTTTTCTGACTTAATAGGAACTTACTGGTCATGACAAAATTTTTATTTTAAATATCTTCGCCAAATAAACTTCCTGTTAATCAGTCTGCATTATATGCAGTACTTGTCTTCCATTAACACGCAGTTCAATTGTGCCATTCTCACACTGGTCGTGATTAGCTTCCTCAGCTTCAAAAGAACTATTGGCAAAGAAAAACACTACTCAACACCAGTGAGAATGATAGAACTGGACCCCTGATTCACATCCAAGCAGCTGTACTGTAGCACAGATGTACTTTTTCAGTATGATCCCAGCAGTTTAATCATATAGCCCAATGAGGATAACAGGATTTGTGTGGCTGTATTTCCCTTCTCTACTTCTGAAATTTATGCTTACTATGAAACCCAGTTAGTACCCTAGGTCCTACTCATTTCATATCAAGTTTAGCCTATAAGGTTTCTTTAATTCTGTAGTGATGGTTTTGTGAATAAAATCTTTTATTTGTTTTAGTAAATCCACTCAGTGCAGCAAAATTCAAAGAATAAATAAAACAATAACGGCATTATTTTCAATATTTTATTTCCACATCATCAGATCAGTGCAAATAGTATCATTCAATTATTTTTTTGTTAAAATAGCATGTGTGGTTTGATCCAAGATTGTACTGCAATGCCACAGAATGTGAAAATTTGATTCGTTCTTCGTAGATAGGAGATACTTGTCGAATCTTTTCTGCATAAAACATTTAGGTTTTGTTACTTCTGTACACCCACTATTTGCTTATGCTTTCTCCTTGTTGTACTTAATAGAATTGTAGAAAGTTCCCTAAAATGGAATAAACAACAGTGAGATATTAAACAGAATAACATGCTGTACAGAAATCCGTAAAACCTTATAGGAATACAAACACTGCATCTCAGTTTACAAAGTTAGTCTACAAGACAGAGTGGAGCAAATAATTCACACACCCCACAGAGATCAGGCAATTTCCATTACCAGTTCTAGCAAATGTCTTTTTCATTAATCTTTCCATACAACCATAAGTGGTCATGAATTCCTACAGGGCTTGAGAATAATTTTGAACATTTCAACTATCTAAAAGTAACTTTAATAGGTAGTTTTCTCAAAAATATTTCTTAAAGGAGCATATACTTCCATATAGAAAAAGCTCCCAAAACTCAGCGTTTTAGCCCACTACAAGTTTCAATACTGTGGTCAGGTTGCGTGTATTTCCCTTTCACTCAGTTATCAAGAAAGCAGTAGTGAGCCAGAAGGTTCCACTCTCCTCTGAATTATACAATACTCACCAGTTTCAAGAGCAGGACAGGGAGGAGACCGGGTACCTGATTTTGTACAGTGTTTCCTAATGTTATATAGATAGCATTATTATACTTCAAGTGCTGCACTCCACAACAAACAATAACAGAGCCTACGATTTTTAGGTTAGAGAAAATGACAGAATTGCAAACATCCTAAAGTCTGAAAGAGAGCTTAGGTATTTTCAGCCAGCAACTGTCTTCAGTGCATCCACTTACAATGGGTGAAAGAGTTTGACGGGGAGAAATTTAAAAAATTAATGGACTTTCTATAACAAATTAGCAATCCTTCTAGTGTTATCTGGCAAAAGGAACTTGCCACTCTGTCAGGAAGCTAACTGAGGAGGAAGGGGCTTGGTCTGCTCGTTTCTCCATGTCACAAATGAAGGCATAGGCTCAAAATTTCACCCCCAGAGACACCAGAATACAACTAAAGGGTAGCAGCTATGTACTAGGACAAGATATTTGCACAAAATACTGCTTCAGTATTGGCAACAGCCATATCATCATCAAGAATTTTGGTTCCTTTGTTTCAGGGAAATGTTGCAAAAAATAACTAGCATTGAAGGAATTTCGCATCTGCCAAATGAAGTTTCCTGCCCTTGATCCCTCAAGCCCCTAGACATTAAAGGTGATGCATTTGCTCACAATTCCAATGTGCAAGTGCTATAGCACTATCAAGACCCATGTCAGATTTTGGCTGAGAGTGAAGCCAATGACTGCAATGTTGAAAGAAAGATCAAGCTACAACTTTCTGGGATAAAGGGAGAGTTATTGGAGCCTGCAAAATCTGACCCTTGAGACGTCCTATTGAAGGGAATGGAGTGCAGAGGACTGGGAGGGGCTTCTGGCAGTTCAGGGGATGCACGAAACACAGCAGGGTCTACAAGTTCTGTAAACACTAACCACCTCTCTGAGGCTGCATGTTCAACCTGTTGCTATTCTTTCACACACACATTCAGCCAGCAAGTGAGCAATGCCAAAAAATAGAAGTCTGATCAAAAAAAAACCTGCAAGCTTTACTTAGACAGAAATACAAAACTATGATTTTTAGACTAGAGTCGTGGCTGTTTGACTCTTGGTGTTAATAGTACTACTCTTTGAAAATTCTTTGAAAGGCAAAGGGAGAAACAGCAAACACAGGCACTGCCACACAGGAGAACTCAATGCCTTATAAGAATGAGTTCAGTTTGCACGCAGTTATGATACATTTTGCAGAAACACATTTGATATTTTGCCCCTCTTTGGTATGAAACTTTGTTCTTATTTTCAAGAGCTAAAACACACACCACTTCTGCTAGAAGAAGTTAAGATAATAACTCTTTCTGAGTCTGCAATATGTCGTTTCCTTTCTTACTCCCTGTCACAGTGGAAAAGGCAAATAAGATACGTGGAAGGAGAGGAAGAAAGTTCAAGTTGAGGTCAGTAATAATAACGTATGAATGGAAGACTCATTCATGGGGTAACAAAGCACAAAAGGGAAGAAGCTTGATGACAGAAGGCAGTGAAAAATACATTGTGAATAAGACGTTAATGACTGAGAAAAGTCAGTCCTCCACAGCGATTGACAGCACCACAGCTGAGCAGAAGCACCACCGAGGATAAGGGCAATATAAATCTACATCAAAAAAATGTCACTTCTATTTAAAAAAGGGTTAAAAAAATAGAAGGACGTGAGGCAGTGTTCATCTCCAAAATTCAGCAACTCACTAGTCCACACTTCTGACATTGATATTATTGCACTGTGCTGGTGATATCATCATTGCACTTAGACCTCAGTTTAACACATCCCATATGTCAGGCTACGGACCAGACGAATGCATACAACATAACTGCTTTTCTTTGAACTAGATCCAACCATAGCTTGACTTTGAAGGACTCAAATGTTGGAACATCATTAGGTTGAAAGAGCAGCCCAAAGAGGTTAGAAGTTTGTCCCTGCTCTCTAGAAAAAAAAACCAAAATAAAATAAAGAAGCCAGCCCTTTCCCATGCACCTTGTTCTGTTCCAGGAAACTAATATAGCCCAACGGGCAGGCCTGCAAATTTGTTATTTGAGGAGTTGGAGTATTAAGCTTTACTGAATCTGTTCTGTCTAATCATGTCACATTTGACTGTGAATGCTGTAGTTCAACAATTTCACTTCTTTCACAAAGTACACAGCAATAAATAAGCATTATTATTTAAAGCATACCTTTGAATTTGAAGCCACAAAACTAACCAAAGCAGTAGCTGATGAAAAACATTAATTGCCTACATATGCTAGGGATAATTCTCAAGTGCGAGAGAAGGAAGCATACAGCCATTTTCTATGCACCTTTCCATACACACTCAATGATAGTTGTACTTGTGCAGTAAGCAATCACTAGCTTAGGAAAACTTTTAGAACTTTCTTTCTACATCTTACCTTTTTAATTTACTTGAGTGACAGATTAAATATAAAGGGTAACTATGAAAGAAAGTGCTGATGTTTTCTGGCAGACCATCGCTGATTGATTGCGCTGAAGCACCTGATCTCTGAAGCAACTTCTCAAATAGCAACACTAAACTCTCTTTGCTCTGTATCTAGATAGAAAAACACGTTCTAAAACCTCCCTGCATTTAAACTGAGAGTTCAAAACATTTATTTTAATTTCTCTTCCAACAGGCAACATGTCAACACAGAACAAAGCACACTGCTGAAATCTTTCCTGAAACTGACATTCAACATGGCAAATGACTGTGTGCATGTAGCCACAATGATTTACACTGAAGATGGTCCACATCCCGCCTGTAAAGTACATGAAACTTAAAAAAAACTCTTCTGCAAATCACAGTGATAATGCTCTACTTCTCTTTGCTTTCAGTTCTGCATCTGAGTGCATGAATGTTTTAAATGAAACAGCTGCCTCAAGGTCTAAATGACTTTTCAAGGCAGAGAACTGTAATTTTTTTATTAATATGGTCATATTTATTCATCATTCCTATGAAACAAATACGCCAGGATTTAAGAGAGTTATTTTTCCCTTTGCTTTAGTGAAGTATGAAATCCCTGAGACAGTTTTCTCTGGCAATCTAGCTTCTGCAAGAAGCTGCTAGAAGTTTCCCCTTTGTCCAATGCCTCGACCAGGTCTAGGGCAGACCCACCGCTGGCCATGGCCGAGCCACCTGGTGACAGAATGTTCCCTGCGATATGATACTTAAGGGGATATAATGCCTCTGTGATAACATACTTAAGGGGAAAAATAATGAAAAAAAAAAAATGTGAAGAAGCAGAAGCAGGGGCAGAGAGGGAGAGGCACAAGCCTTGTGGACCTTGTGGCCCTCACCCTCTGGCCTCCCACCATGCAGCCGACTGGGCCCGACCCAGCCCGGCCCAGCTGCAAGAAGTGGAGAGGAGATGAGATGTGAAGAGAACCTGAGAGGCATCTGACTGAGCCGATTGTGAAGAATTTCTTGTGAGAGGAACGGCTGCAGATACCAAGATCGGTGAAGAAGGAGGGGGAGGAGTAATGCGGCTCCTGGCCAAGATTCCCCTGCAGCCCATGGTGACGACCATGGTGGAGCAGGTTGTCCCCCTGCAGCCCATGGAGGCCCACGGAGGAGCAGAGATCCACCTGCAGCCCGGGGAGGACCCCACGCCGGGGCAGGGGAGGAATGTGAGGAATTCTTCCCCTGAGGAGGAAGGAGCGGTGTAAAGCAAGAAGTGGTGAACTGACCCTAACCCCCATTCCCTATTCCCCTCCTGTGGGGGGAAGGAGGTAGAGATAATTGAACATAATGTTAAGCCTGGGAAGAGGAAGGGGTGTGGGGAAGTTGTTTTTGTTCTCTTCCTCATTATCCTGCTTTGGTTTTAATAATAAACAAACAGTTTTTCCCAAGTCAAGTCTGTTTTGCCCATAACGGTAACTTCAATGATCTCTTCCTGTCCTGTCCTTATCTCAAACCTCGAGCCTTTTTGTTATTTTAAAGCTCCTCTTCTAAAGCTGCCCCATTCCCCTGAGGGTGACGGGAGTGAGTGAGAGACCGCGTAGCTTGGTCCTGAGCAGGGCTAAACTATGACACCTTGACCATTGCCTCTGTATTTCTTAAAGTATGTGCTATTAAGCAAAAGCAGACAAACATTAAAACAAAAAAGTCTTCCTCAGAGGATTTCATACTGTGGTTGGTTACGTCTCAATAAGTATTTTAAAAAAAAGATTAATCTTAAAATAGTCTTTGATTTTCTCTAGTTCACAGACTTTCAATTTTCTCTCATCCACTAAAGTAATTATTCCCTACCATAAACAAATTACAAAATAGCCATGTTGCATATTTTTCCCCCTCAGGCAGATTACACCGATGTCTTCCAGCCTGCAATATTTCTTTCTGTCAGATTCCAGTCTCTTCCATTCACTTATTATTTCTTTGATCTTCTACTTAGAATCATAGAATCATAGAATGGTTAGAGTTGGAAGGGACCTTCAAAGGTCATCTAGTCCAACCCCCCTGCAAGAAGCAGGGACATCCCTGACTAGATCAGGTTGCTCAGAGCCCCATCCAACCTGGCCTTGAACGTTTCCAGGGATGGGGCATCCACCACCTCTCTGGGCAACATGGTCCAGTGCTCTACAACTCTCATTGTGAAAAATTTTTTTCTAATATCTAATCTAAACCTCCCTCCTTCTAATTTAAACCCATTACCCCTTGTCCTATCACAACAAGGGGTTACTTACCATACCATCCAGCTAGATAGATAAACAATGCATATAGGCACATCAGTTATGCAATACCACAGATGATGGATAGTTAAATTTTTAAACTACAGAAAGGCTAATACCAAATGTCAAAATAATTTACTGAATATTTTATTTTATTCAATGTCATTTATAGTTACTTTTCTTTAGAGAGTTTCAAAGGCTTTAAAACAAAATGAGAAGTTTTATCTTCAAATCCAGCTGCATTTTTTAAAATTAAAACAAAAAATCTAATGCAGAACCTTATTCTAAAGACTTCAGTACAGGGATTTTCTTAACAATTTCATGCTGCAGAGGAAGGCAATTTTTAATCTGTAATTTGCACACACTAAGAAAAATACTGATCTGATTTTGCAGAAAAGGTCTGCATAGGGAGTAACAGTACTCTAATGATTACATCACATATGATATTTTTAAAAACATCTTCCAGAAACAATGGCAAATTCTAAATCTGTAAGGGTGAATTTTATTTTAATTAATCTAGACAAATTACTGGCTGCTACCCAAAGTATACAACTGTTATTATGGGAGCTGTCAGAACCAAAGAAGAGTCCAATCAAAGGTACAGACAATGCTTAGACATCTGGGTTTCTTTTTAGTTTGGCCAGTAGCTACTTAGCAATTTACAATAGCCATAATCAAAATGAAACTGTTAGCCTTTAACCAAAACCATGTATTTCAATATGTACATATACAGTTAAACCACTGTGATGCCCAAAAAGCAGGTCAAGGACAACCATATAAAAATTTATTTAAATAGTTCTATGGAGCTCAACAGAGGATCTTTTTAATTTGTTTTCCAAAGAAAAAAGTGTTCAATACTCAATAATTTTTCACTATTCAATATTTTTTTTCAGTTGTTCTTGCTCATTTTTTTCCAACAAATAATAAGTGTTACATAATTACATTCTATTAGATCAGTTTTAGGGTTTCCCTCCAGCCATCTGTTTCCTATTCCCAGATTAATAAAATACTAACAGTTGCAAGGCTGGCAAAGGACATGTGATTCTGTTGAGACAAAACATGAGCTTCTGAGTGTCACTTTTTTTTTTTTTAAGGTATAGCTAAAGAGAACTGCCATATCAAAGTCAGAAAGTATCTCAACCAACCTCTAACAGATGCATCATTATTGCTTGCATCTGATGCTTTATTACTACTTCTTAGAGAAAAAAAAACCACTAAACATTACGAAGCTCTTAAGGCAGAAACATCTGCCACAGTTTGACACCACCTCCCTGCCCCCTAGGTATTGAGCTAAATTTGGATGTTGAATTTGAAAGTTTATTAGGGTAGGGAGAGAAGAGATGAGATATGAGTGGTATTTCACAGGTCACAGCCAATTTAGGTTTTTTGAAGGAGCTACCATTACTTCCTTTATCATACTTACTAGAGAGATCAGTGCAAAAGACCAGAAATTTTACCACACATTTTTAACCACATTAAAAAACCAAACCCAAGCAAAGACCCTGCTAAGACTAACATTTACTTCTGAAGCTGTCTATACCACTATGCAGCCCTAATTCTGCTAACTTTCCTGCATACAAGGAAACTAAATACACCCAAGCATCAAGCTGGTGCTCCAGAGAAGCTCCTGTGAGGATTCCAGGAAAGCCTAGTACAAAAATACCACCGCTCCCATTACTGGGGAATAAAGAGCCAAACCTGTCATGAGCCAAAGACACATACATGAAGCCTAGCAGTCAGATAAGGAAACAGGACTCCCCTGTTACATGCAGACAGACTAATACAACCAGTAAAGCTAACCAGACAGGCAAGAACACCTTTGAGGGTGAAAACATGGACCACTCAGCCAGGTAAGTTCTGTTTTGGTTACTAACCAGCACCTTTTCAACCAAGGGGCACAGCTCAGTTGTAACACCAAGGCTTACTCAGCACACAGGGCACCAGGCAAAGGGTGCTAACCATGAGACAGCCCAGGATCACCATCTGGCATCAACAGGTCCAGAAAGAACGTGAAAACCCTCAGATTATGCAGTGAGGGTGAAAATGACCCTGAAATCATCTCTCCTCACTACAAGCTCCTGCTTAATGTTGATCAAGAGTGTCAGTATCAGACAAATGAGACAGACTGTGAAACAAGGCTCCCCGCCTCTCAAAGCGTAAGGAACAGCCTTGAAAGGGCAGATAGCTCAAAACCAAAAGATTCAGCACCTTCTGGCTGCATTCAAAACAAAGCCATCTCAAGGATCACAGTCCCTAAAAAGAGATACCAAAAAGTTACCATTTTGCTGTCCAGAGCACAAAGCATTGCAGCTTGTTCATTGAGTTGTTCTGAGGGTGCTGATGCAGTCTGCTATCACATCACCAAAGCTTTTTTGACTCTCCCTTCAAGGTCGCTGTATAAATTTTAAAAGCTGCCCAGAGTTTCAACTTGTTGCCATGTAGCTTCAGTTTCAAAGACTAGTGTTTCGTATCAAAGATGATCATCACTCATAATACAGAGATATTTACCTAGAATATACATAGTCAAGAGCAAGTCTACAGACTTCAAATTATGAGAATTCACCTTGCCAGATGATGAAGAACTGTTAAGGAGCGTCTCAGCATGCTTGAAAGGAAAGTATTTCAATAATTAAACATGTCAACACAGACCCTGAATCTGACTTAAGGTAACAGCCTCTTGCTGCCAGCAGAATCTAGCCATGCCAGCACACTGTGGATTGGATGGATTAGCTCATTAGCTTGTGCTAATAACTTAAAGAGATGAAAAGCAGTCTGAAGAGAATGAAAGACAGTTCGTTCAGCTGAGCTTCTATTAATCAGTTGTTCAAGAACGGGAGTAACAGTCTCCCACTTCAACTAAGAATAGATTGCACAAAAAAGTCAGCCTTGGGGAAATCCATCAAAGGAAAAAACAGACCAGACAGGAGGTTTTCAGTTGGTAATGGTTCAGACTTGCAAAGCATTATACATACTTACTCTGTAGAGACATGAGGACAAACATCTTATAACTTCAAGGGTTATGAACCTGAAAATAAGCATCTTGTAACTCAAGGGTTATGTATCTGAGTAGTTCTGACATTAGGAGCTGGATCACTTCATGACAAAATTGAAACTTATATTTATGTCCAAGATAGGCTAAGTCTCCTTTTTTACTCAAAGTAGAAAGACAGCTAATAAAGCTGTTTTTTTTTTTCCAACCTGCAAGTTCTCTGGATATCTATGTCAACACTGTGTCTACTTCTCAATGAAGCAGATGTACTCAAGGAAAGTTCTTACAGAGGGAAGGGAGGGAGGTTGTGGATAACATGAAGGCCATCTGTCCGGTCTCTAGCTTCTGCCAGGCCTGGCACACTCCATAAGAGGTAATGCACAACCACCACCATTTTATATGATGTTAGCATACTGACAGATGGAAGAAAAGCAGCTCCTCCTACAGAAAGGAGGAGCCAGGAGATAAGTGGAATCTCTGGATAAGAATGGAGATTGGCTATTATTTCTAATGCCAAGGTTTTTATTTTCTGAGCAAAGCAAGAGTTTGTCTGGCATACACAAACTGAAAAAGGTATCCAGCAACCTCCCTGTTAATACTCGATCTCAAACCAGACTCAGGTAAAAAAATAAAATTATTCACAAATTTACAGATACCCAAAACAGACAAGGCAGTTACAAAATATACGAGATCCTTCTTATGTTAAGATCAAGCCCTCCCATCTAAATATCTTTCTCTCTGTTCCTCTCTCTTCCTTGATCTCGCTTCAATCAAGGATCCCTTCTGTCGGGATCAAAGTGCACTATTCAAAGTGAACCCTTTCCCAATTCCAGCCTTCATAGCCCCTTTTGGGTCTTCAGTTTCAAGCTTGCTTTCTCTCAAGAACTTACTTCTCTCTTATTCAGACGATTTCAACACACTTGCTAGTAAACTAATGGCTATTTAGTTTGGCCAGATGGCAGATGTTAATGCTGCAATCTCTAAATATAACTGCTTGGTTTTCTCCAAAGCAACTACCAAAATTATGGCAAAGGAAAAGCATTTAAGAATTCTGTCCATGTCAGTGCTGATACTTCCTATCAGGTTTTCCAGTTGTGGGAGGCAGGAAGCAAGAGTCTGCTGAAGGATCCTGGCCAGGTCCATAAAAGTATTGCCCATTGGAAAAGGAAATCCAAGTTGCAAGTAGCAGTCAAAAGATACAAAAGCTTAGCTATGACCTCCAGAGAAAAATCATATGATGAACTCCTGGAACAAGCATTGATCATCCACAGCACAATAAGCTAAACTTTCCAGAGAGTAAAGGGGAGTTTACCCAAGAGTTTCCTTGCAACAGAGTCCTCCTGGAAGTCCTCTAGTGACTAACAAGGAATTCCTTATGTACAAAGCTCTGCATAGGGGCTCACAGGTTTACAGACTAGCCTGGAAACTTAATGAATGCCTCTCATCAAGAAGCATCAGAAACAACACGGCTTGGATGAAGTATACTGAATTCATACATCAGAGAAAGCAATGGTATATTCTGGTACATCTGCCTCGTCTCCTGTTTTTAAACAGGTATTTTCATCACCTGAAGCTGAGAAAGATATCCATGAGGAGTCACACAGAAGAAGACTGGAAAGCCATCTCTCACATGGCACAAGTTAAAAAATAGTCACTGTCAAAAAATACCGTGCTCCACCAACCTAGCATGGATGGGGGCCTGCTGATAGGATTGCTGGTTCAAGAGCAGGCCAGAGCAGAGTCCTTTTAGCACCACATCAGGATGGTGATCTGACCAGCAGTGAAATACTGACACACCAGACTGGCTGCAGGTATGTAAGTGAAAGTCCTACTGGCAAAGATCAGAAGGTCAGGTGCTGCTTTCACTAGTGAAAGCTAAGATAGGATGCATCATGGATCCTCTGCTTGGGCTAAGACTGAGCAGAACAAAGCCAAGTGAGGCCAAAGCCAAAGTGACAGAGTCTGAAACCAAAATAGGTCTACAAAATTATTCCTGGGCTAAGCAGATTCCAAGTAGTCAGAAGAGTGTGGTGAAGGAAGTATAATTATAAATGCTTGCCAAAGCTTTATGATGGTCCAAAATGTTCTCAGAATGCTGCAGCATGGTCCAAGCATTCCCCAGTTTTCTCAAAGGAGGTACAGGGATCTAAAGCCACCCCCCAAAGAAACAGATAACAGATTCACTTTTATGTTCATATTATCTTTAATTGATTAGAAAATGCTAAAATAAGCAGGTATACATCACATAAGAGATATTCACAATCACGGCAAAGGACTGCACGCTACACAGTGCTGAGAAGCAATTTTTGGTAAAGACTACTAAAATCGTTGTCAAGATTGTAAGCATAGAACTCAAAAGTAAACTGGAAAAAAAAAAAAAAACAGTCCTGAAGTAACGTAACAGCCTACACAGAGCATGTGTCCCCAGCCATGAGGCAGTTAAATAACAGTGAACAAGTACCCTGTTTCATACATGACAAGGTAATGCATCCACATACCCCCTACAGACACTGCAAAGATGAAATGTTCCTCTCAGTATGATGAAGTAGGGAATACAGGAAAAAGTATCTGGGGAACCGTATAAAATTTAGTATGACATGTTTAGAAGAGGCACCAAAGGCAACGAAAGGGAGGGATCAAGGTAGTCTGGGGAAGAACAAGCATGGGAAAATAGAAAGATAAAGGGATAAAGGGAGGTAGTCCCATCTACACAGGTGGCTGGTTAGTACTTGTTTGGCCAAGTCCTGTGCTTGATAACCCCAGACTTATCAGGACTATTTGCTCAGTCTTGCTACTGGTTGGATCTGGGGGCATGGAGCTGGAGCAACTCTGCATGCTTCTGCTGAGCTACAGGATTCAGCAATCTCTAACACGAGACAAAAAAGAAATCATATTAACAGCGGAAGAGCCAAGTACTTTCCAGTAGACTTTGCTTTTACCTTCAGATTGCAGTAGATTAACGTGCAAGGACTGAGAAGAAGAGGACTGTTTGGGAGGAACAGAATGGCACTGGGGAAAAGTGCCCACATAACATAGTTACAATCTCTTTAGCTCTTGTATTATGAGCAAACAGAAGAAAGTGCCCTCCAGAAACCTCAGGGAAACACTGCTATTATGGCCAATTATAGGTTGCATGAATACATAGGTAATGAGTTCCATAGCCTAGGAGTTCAGAAAGTAATAAAAAAAAAAAAAATAAAAATCATGACTAAACCCAACATTTGCAGTTACATTAGCCAGGATGAAGTGAGTAAAACTATGAAACACATCCAACGGAGCAGAAGTTCAGAAGGTATTCATTCCTGTGGCTTAGTCAAATACCTCCTCACAACACTCATTTCACACTGTCTAGTAATACTTACTGAAGCATCTGACATTAACTAAACAGACAAGTTAATAAATTAGATAATTAGTCTCTTATGCTGAATAAACCTCTCAGTTTATTTTATCTTACTCTGCTTAAATAGTGCCATTCAACAGCTAGAGAGTGAATGTCAAAGCTTATTTGCATCAAAGGTGACAGCAGTATTGGAAGAAGAAAGCAAATCAGTACATTTTTCAAGTTTACTGCACCTCTTATTTCTATCACTATCCAAAGACTGAACTGGCCTCACTTTAAGAGTTATTACACAGAAAACTCAGATATGTATACCATGTCATTTTGAGGTATGATATGCCTTTCACATAATCTGATAGTCTGCATGGCACTGGAACAAAAAATACTCTTAAAAAAAAAATCATTCAGAAACGTTTACTATGAAAGATTGTATAAAGAATGTAAATAATAATACCTCTAGTAATGTAAAATACATTGGGAAGACAGAAAAAAAAATTATCTCACTGCAAAACAGAATAACTCTGGATATGTCAGCACAGTTTCTGCAGGCAGCTAAAAACTTCACCTATTTTCTAGACGTAGATCAGGAAGCTAAAAGTTATGTTTACAGGAAAAATTACAAAAGATCCAGCACCAAAGAGAGATTGTTTCTGCAGGATTCAGAGCACACTCACCTGAAAGAAACTGCAAACATATTTATCCTATTAATACTTAGCAGGTAAGTATCACAGGACAGATGGCGTCAGGTCTCTTTCCGGGAGACTTTATGATACTCAATCCTGAAAGTGCTAAAAACTTTAAGTTTAGTACAACACCACCAAAATCTCTTCTCTGTGCAGCACTGAGTAGTGAAGAAAACAAAGAGGAGAGTGGGACCAGCGTGTGTCAGAGTAAACTCTGATGGAGCAAGCAGCCATTCTCCATGATATCTATAACTTGTGTATAAATATATATATATATATGTGTGCATAATAATGATATCACTAATAATATTAAATTCACTAAAGGTCACTAGTAAAGGTCACTAATAATACTAAATTATTTCAAAGGAAACATCTGTTTATCCTTACAGATCGTGTTTACCACTTCCTCAAAAACTCTTATATTTAAATTAACATACAAATGCAGGAATATCAGTCAAGACATTTAAGTCATTATTCAAAATTGTTAACATTAGTTCATGTTATATTACCTACATACGGATAATATAACCTTTGTGGCAGACAAAGTATACCATTACATAGTTCACACAGAACAGCTTCTGTATTTTTTTCCTATCTCTGAGGCCCCCTATGATTTCTACATTATTTTTCACTCACTCAGTGTCTGATTTTTCCATTCCCAAGTTGTCCTTTCTATACCCATGACCCAACAGATAAGCTATAAATTTTCTTTCCTAAACTTCTGCCTGCTTGTCTCAGTCTTCCACGATGAGAAACTCCGATCAAGCTTTTATTGTCAGTTGATTTATCCTAGAGCTTCCTCCTGTGTACTCCCTTTGGGCAGGGAACTGAGAGGCAATATCCTTTTTCTCAGGTCATCCTGTTGACCCCACACCAGGCCAGGCAGCTTGGCTAATGTTCTGCCACTTTGATTCCCGGCACATGATAAAGGTGACTCCATCACAAAGAAGCACCTAAGGGATTTAAAAAGCTGCAGTTCTCCCAGGCACTTTAACTACACCACAAGTCACTAGATTTTCATAGGAATCGGTAAAAAAACCACACGTGCCCCTAATGGACTTGCTCCAGGGATGAATTGCAATTTTCATTTGGGAAGGCTGAACTAACCAGCATGTTCCGTGCTGTGCAGTGAGGATCTCTGACCTCCCTAACAAGTCATACTTACTATATGACTATATTACATACACTTTACGATGAGAAAGTAACTGTTACATTGCATCATGCATAAATCAGAGTCTTTTATAGGAGCTTATTTCTCATTGTTTTAATAGCCTGCAGTCTGTATAAGGCTGGTCCTGCAAAAACTTGATTCAGTAGAGAAATTTGGTCCATACACGCTCTATGCTGTCCTAAGTCATCCCAATTTGAGATTTATGTAAGGAAATTTCTGAACAGGATGGGTTTAAGAGTGTGTAAATGCTTTACTCTAGCAGAGCATTAATAGAGTGTCTCTTGCATTGGGTGTCTGTGGCCAGGTTTGGTGGCAGAGAGGCTGCAGGGGTGGCCTTTTTGAGAAGAAACCAAGGGCAACCCTGTTCCTGTGTACAGCTGGTAGCACCTCTGGAAAAACATATTTAAGAAAGGGCAGAAAATGCCAGGCAGAGAGAGGAGGGGGTGGGGAAAAAAAAAAAAGAGTGAGAAACAGAGGGAACCCTAAGGTCAGAGGAGGACGTGCTCCATGGTGGAACAGATTCCCTGCAGCCTGCGGAGGGCACAAACTGGAGGAGAAGAAAGGTATGATAAGAAAGGAACGACACAGAGAAACCACTGTGTCCTGATCATAACCCCTCAACACCCTCTTTGCAGCGCGTGCTTCCTCTCCGAAAGGACTTTGACTGAGCGTAACCTGCAGTGATAACAAGGGAGGAGGAGAGGAGTCTGGGAGGAGGGAAGAGGTCAAGTTGAGCCTGGGAAAGCAGAGAGGAAAGCTGTTGTCTTAACGTTTGTCTTTTTTGTTTCCCACTGCCCGCATTAGCATTGGCAATAAATTATGTGTATTTTTCCCCCAGTTGACTCTGTTTGCCTATCATAGTCATTGGTAAGCAGCCTCCCTGTCTTGACCTCAACCCATAAGCTTTTTCATTCCTGTTCTTTCTCTTTTCTCTCTCATCCTGGTGGGGAGGGGAGTGAGCAAGCATCTAGGTGGGAGTTTGGCTGCTAGCCTAGGCTAAGCCATCACACCTCTCAACTAAAAACCTCCCAAAGTAAAGTTCACGAGCAAGAAAACAAAACTAGCCCTCAGTATTTTGTTGTTTTTATTGAAATGAGCGGCTAAAACATCTCAGACACACAAATAAATATTCTGCAGAGAAAGGATATAGTTGCATATTTGCCACAGGTTATAGTCAAAACACTGTGATTCTCCCTTCCCCAAAGCAATTTGATTAGAGAATCACTCACAGAAGCTCTCCGAGAAACTGTAAAACATCTGAGAAGGCACAGAATGTATTAACCCCTGTCACTGTACAGAAAGGAGCTTTGTACATGATGGAGTTGGAGCAGGGCCAGGGTACAAGTACTCAAATATCAGTGCGTGCTGAAAGAAGCAGAGTCTGTAAGCTTTATCGCAACAGAGAGAAAGAGAAAAGGCTTCTGACATTATTAATATGAGCGTACACAGCAGCTGACATGTTCTGAAGAATACAGAAAGAAGACTCAAGACTTGAAAGTGGTTGTGCACAAGAACTAGAGAAGGTTTCTGGAAATAAAGTATAAAGTGAACTTTTGATGAATGAGTGCTAGACATTAAACCTGAATTAATTTGGCACAATGACATTACTGATACACGCTGGAGGTTTGTTTGAGATAAGAGAATAGTACTTAGAGCAGGGGAAAAAAAAAAAAAGGAGTAAATCTTTTCAAACTACTTCAATAGGCAGGACATAATAAATGGAAAATTTTAATCTAGATTACTGAAGCTGCTGGAAAAATTACTAGCAAGTCACACCAGCCACTCACAGAGTTCTGCAAAAGCAGAGCAAAACCCAAATACAATCTAATTTAAGGACAGAAGAAAAATGCAGATTTGTGAGTTTAGGAGAAGACATCCACACCTCCCAGCACTACCTAGAGCCTCAGTCAGTTGGTAATGAAATAGCAGACAGCACTGCAGAATCAGTCCTCCAAACCACAGATGAAAATAAGAGTGAGAAGCTTTGAAACCATCTGGAATCATTAACATAGATATCCATCTTGTATTTCTTAGTGAGGAGTTGGTTTCCTGTAAGTAGAAGGGTTATGGTGAAATCTTTGTCCCACTGAAATGGAAAGTGAAATTTCTGGGGTTTATTATGTGACTCTGAATAAAGTATATTAGCTGAGTATTTATAAATAACAAATTTCTATGATTATATGCCTTTTGTGCCTTTCAGGAAAATCAGCAGGATACACGAGTTACCATAATGCACAAACTGGACCTTGCATTATTGACAGAGTCCATGTGCTTTTTCATACACAGACAAGTGTATTGCTGTATTTGTTCTGTCCCAAAACACTGATTTCAGATTGTCTGGCCTACTAAATGCCGAATCTGTCCTAAAATTGAGGCTGGAGAATTTTGCCAGACAACTCTCCATATGCATGAGAATGACTGATGACCGTTGCCTTTCTAAGGCTTGCAAAGACACTAAAGTTTCTTTTAATATAAACATCCTTCTGTAAGAAGTGGGGTTAATGATCACAGAAGGCACCTCTGAACATCAAAACTTGACTCTAATACTTGCAGAAATGGTGAAATAGGCTTTTGCTGTTCTTTCAATCAGGACAAGAGCAGAAGCCACAACCACTGACAATACCAATCTGGACAATGGTTGTTTTCAATTTGTTTTGTGGGCAAAGATTGCTCTTGTTTCAGACAGGATATTATACTACTCTAATAATTTATTTTATACTGTTAAATCCTAAGGTTTTACCAACTTCGTAAAGGATATAACACAGCCACAGAATGTATCAGGGTTGCTATAAAATCCATCAAATTTTGACATACACTAAATTGTTATGAAACCAATTAACTGCTGGCCTGAATTCATTTGGTTATACTCATTTCCTCTCAAACATCTGCAGAAGATCAAGTTATTCTTCATTATTTGGCCATAAAATTTCACTCTTATTCATTTATTTCAGAGACTCTTCCTTTCTTTTTTTGACCCAATTTCAATTTGAGGAGGAATGGTCTTTATATGCTAAACTAGGAAAGTTTTGATACCATTACTCTTTGTGTATCAGTTCTGAATTCACTTCTATCCCAGCTATGCATTTTTTGCTGATGCTGTTATTTCTGCACAATGTTTTTGCTTGGACTCTCACCCTTCTCCCACTGAAGTCATTCAGTTGGAATCTCCATCACTTTGAATAATCATTATACTGCGCAATGGGAAGAAACATGCAATAGCTATACCGTAGGAAAAAAGTCTATTAATTTATATTAAAATATAGCTGGGTTGGGAATAGGGCTAAACAGAATCAAGAATTCCTAAAAATCAGCATAATGTTTTTTCTTTTTGGTTAGTGTTGCTGATTGAGAAGTTTGTAAGTTTTGCCTTTCTTTCAAATATATATCTCAGTTTTCTAGTAAAACCTACTATAGTAAGGTAACAGCTCTTCGTAAGTGCTGGATGGAAGTCTATTTTGCTCTGACACAAACTGCCCCAATACAACTGAAGAAATTTAGATGAGTAAAAAGCTGTGCAGGGAGGAGGAAAGCAATTGAGCTGAAGACTTTGCAAATAAACAAGAATCCTAAAAAGGGAGAGACTGCAGATCCAATCTCCTCTTGCCAACTGCATTTTTGCCCCTACTCCATGAAAAAGCATAAATCCTCTCCCACAGTCTGGCAGATACTTTCCTCTGTCTGCATTTAATCAACATTTTCCTATTAGAGGCTCAGTTTTCCCTCCTTCAACTTTTATCACTTGTCCTTCATTAAGAAAATAAATCACATTTTCCTTCTTTAGTTCTCTCATTTCTTCCAACTCAGTCTTCCTCTAGACATGAAAGAGAGATCATCTATGCACTAGCAGGTATAACTTGCTTCTTCAAGTGTTATAAATACTAGCTAACATTTTCCCCAGTGCACCCAATGTGATGAATTCAATGGTGCATTGGCTTGAGAGATGCTGTGTGGAAATAAACTGGTATAATGTTAATAAATACAACATGGCACAAGTATGTACGGTAAGAAGAAAAATCCACTGAAGTGAGAAAAATTTGCATGGTCTTCAAGGAGCTTTGGGTGAGGTCGTCAACACTTTCATTAGTAGGAGACAGAGCTAAAAGGGATGGGAGAAATGGGGTCCTTGAAACTCTACAATTCATTCACAGAGAAACTATTTAAGGTCATATCAAGCTGTTCTCATCTGTGCTTGTCCTGTGCATCATAAATAACCACTGAAGGGAACAATTACTCTTGGGGTTACTTCATAAAGAAGATGCTATTTGAATTTTAGATTAACTGGAAATGGAGTTATATATTAAGCTCGAAATAGATTTTACGGTCCATATTAGACGAGCTGCTCATAACAAGCAATATCACATTTCACCAGAAGATTGGCTTCTTGTAACCAGACAAAATGAACTCCCTTTTTCCCCTCAAAATATTTCAAATATTTTCATATAAATGACCTACATTAGGATAGAGTTACCAAGTTACTATGTGCCTAATTATATAATAATACCAATTTGACCTTAGATAGGAATCAATTCTGCAAGTCTGTCTTGCAGCCAAGATGATATACAATTATTATTATGTATATACACATTTGTGTGCAATTCTTTCACTACACAAAGTGCACCCAGTGGGGAAGCACAAGCAATAAAATTTCTTAATGCAGGTTCAAAGACTTTTATGCTATTCATGGTGGTATTTAGTGCTTACTGTATAAAGTGGTAAAGCAAAACACAGAACTAAAAGCAATATCTCTGTTGTAGCAACTCTACAATATTCCTGAAAATACTGATTTTCCCTTCTGTTTGACTTAACCCTGGGAACCAGATTTCAAGTACTGACTTAAAGAAAATTGATACAATGGCCAAGTTAAATAAAAAAGTTGATTATTTTCAGAATGTCATAGAAGTCATATGTGTTATGATCTGACCTTCTGGAGCTGGTTTACTCGCATTTGTTTTTTCTGGATCCTTCACCCTGGGTTTACTTGTTTCTTTTCTTCTCTCTATATCTTTAACTGAAAAGTAAGGAGGAAAAATAATCAATCAAACCAGAAACAGTGCAGTCAGAAGCATGTCATTTTCTTCTTCCAGATAAATAACCTGAACGTAACATCTTGTGATATGTTTAGGTAACAAGTGATGTTACCGAGTTTTCCCTCCCTCTCTTCGGGTTTATTCTTTTTTATTACTATTTCCCCATCCTATCATTAAAGTTCTCAAAAGTGACTCTCCTCACACAGCAGAGTCCAAATACAGTGACATCAGCGCCTAAGCCCACGCTGACAAGATCCAGCACTGGAAATACAGTCTAGAAAACTGGCAAAGCTAGCTGGGGAAAGTCCAGCACTGCAGAGTTCCACTCCAAGTCATTCAACACAAAGGCACATAACCCAGCTGTTACATTAGCCTCTTTAAAGAATCAGCTTAGATCCCATGCCCAAATCTGCGTTCAGGGCACCAAATACTCCCATGAGAGCAAAGCTGCTCCAAAGCTCAAACTTCAACAGTTTCCCATCCCATGAGCGAGTGGGATACCTCCCTTATTATGTCCCAAATCTCTCACAACAGCCAAGCAGAACCTAGCTTGATTAGCAATTCCTAATATTACAGTAGTAACCAGTACCACTCTACTCAGTCTGAAATATTCTGGGAAAATCATTGCTAAAGTCACACGTTAGAAGAAAAAAAAAAAAAAAAAAAAAAAAAAAAAAAAAAAAAAAATCCTTTCAGAATTTCCTTCGACCACTAATTGGGATCAACATCCCAGCTGTCTACAATGGCCAGGAACAGCTTAAAAGAATGAAACAGAATATCATTCACTGAAAATAAAATTCTACTCTAATTAAAGTCTTTACTTTATGTAGAGCTGGATTATAACCGACACTCATGCAGGCAGGCACTGAGTCTTAGCACAGAGAGACTCTGATTCTGGCTAAATTGTTCAAAAAACACTGTGAGAGGGTGAAAGAAGGTTATCTGTCTCTTGAAACATACGATATAAAATAGACAACACAAGCCTTCTGTTTTACAGAAGTGGAACCAAAGTCAAATGGATTTCACTAATTTACCCAATAGTATACTGAATATCTGAAACAGCCAAAAGTGCTGTAAGTTCCAATCCAAAAATAATCACAAGACCATCCTAAGGTCTTAGGAAGACAACAAGTCATTGTCAAACATTCGAGCGTGACCTTCTCAGCGAGATAGCTCTCTGCAAAACCCACAGCCCTCACACTCTGGGTATAGAGCTTGGAAAACTGGTGAAAAAATAACTGAAGTTTTGACTCCTCTCCTTACTAACACAGCATGCGTACCTGTAAATCACCTCTACCTATTGCAAATGGTTGTGAAACTGATTCAGAAGCAAATTCAGGTCCATAAGCTGGCTGAGGAGTCAGCTTTTACCAAGGTAGATCTTGGTTACTAGGTGGGTTACAGATAAAGCCACAATGACACTAGCTCTTACTCAGAAGTCTGGGTTTAATCCTTAGGTAAACAAGTCTCCAATTAAAAGAGATTCAATTACCAGAACACTACTAGTCAAAAAGGATGCCATTGCTTAGCCTTCTAAGAGCATTCCTTTAAGAAAAAGCTAAGCGCAAGCTAAGGAGCTGCTTGATGGCCTCCTCTAATGCTAGTGCTGTTGAGTGGCAAGTATCCAGAGAAACAGCACAAAAGCCTGAAAATGCTCATTAGGAGACAAATTGGTCACATCCCAACAGCGGCTTCTGGATTTTGAAGAGTAATTTCTAACTGTAAAAACTCTAACCACACAGGAAGAACAGACAAGACAACCCCAGTTTTACTCACAGACAAAAAAAAACTTATCTAGTGCATGTTTTTACAGCTGCATTTTAAAAGGAAAAATTTGTCCCGTGATCTTTGTTAATTACATACTACAATGACTTACAAGCAGCACTACAATAAGAAAGTCTACTTGGCTATATAAAGGAGAATACTGATAATAAAATGTTACTGTAGGCTTGAGAATTCTTTGTACATCAGCTACAACTCAGCAGCATTAAAAATACACTTCCAGTGCACTAAACCAGAGGATATTCTCAAAGCTTTATATATATTTGTCCTTTCTCACCTCAACAATTAGTGACCACTTGTCAGAGAAGGGAAAAAAACCAAAGAACACAGGGTAGCAAAAAAGAAGGATTTATATACATGCTGTATGTGGTTTTACTCATGCAAGGCATCATATTGTCAAATGAAACTCCAGTCTCATTAAGTACATGTTTTCACCTACAGCAAAGAAAGACTATACTAAATGGAACATAACCCCCATATTCGTAATTCAAGTTCCCAGCTCTACTTTTGCTGAATCATAGAGTTTAAAAACCAGCCACACCTAATATTATAGAAGTTAGTGTAGCTTTCTGTGGGTTGCTCCTTAATAGTAAAGTAATCTGTGGTTTTGTGGGTTTCCTAACCAAGATAGAACTTAAAGTAATAAACACACAGTTGCAGTGATGGAAAGCTAGAAAGACTTTGACACACACCACACTAAGCAGTCAGCATATTTTATCTTCCACTGGTTCTAAGAGAAAGGTGGTTTAGCAATGACAGTAAGGAGTATTCACTATCAAGGGAATTCAGGAAGCTTTCAACTGTACTCCCTAACTGTCACATTTTTGTCTTTATCAACCAAATCGCCACTGATCATATTTAACTGAACTATTTAAGACGCCGATCAAGACAAATTAGCTAAGACATATATCACTATGACATAGACATTAAGAGTATGTGTAGGCAGATAACAAAGTCTTAAGTATAATTTGTAAACATATTTGACAGCTAAAGACAAGTAAAAATTTAGCCTTTCATAGTATCAGTGAACTACTAACTAGTTGTCAGTTGGCACAGCTATAAGAATGTTTTAATAAAAAGTTGGACAAAGGGAAGAAAAATTTTTAAGCATCAGATTATAGCACTTCCTTTCTTGTTTCTATTCACTGAAGGTTCTCTTCCATAAGATACTGGCTAATTTCTTAACAGAATGGGGAAGAAAGGGATTCCAAACCAATGGAAACAAAGACCCCAAAGAAAGAATCTCCTGTGCAAGAGTGACTGGATCAATTCAGGTCTCCACCTGCATATGCACCAGTTAAAAATCTGTGGCTCTGATTAGCTTTCCACCACAGAAACTGCTTTTCCATTGTCTCACCTTGTGTCAGACTGTTACAATTTTGTAATTTACATTAAACATCTGATAAATTCTGCATGTCAGGCATAAAAAGACACATACTTCTGAACTGGCCTTGTGCTGGCTTACTCTCCTTGTCTTCACTGAATGCAATGATCTGAAGGGCATAGTTTTGATCTGGAATAAGACCTTGAATAATTGCTTTGGTTGCAGTGTTTTGAAGAATTAATTGATTGGTTTTTCCACCTATAAGAGAAAAGACAAAAAAATCCACAAATATATAACTTGGTTTGCTTTTCTTATGGCATGGTAAGTGTAATGACTTAAAATGACCTCAAGCTCTACAATGACTCAGGTGTTCCCACTTTTGGGACTATCCATACAGCCAGTCCAGGGGGCATCCCAGAAAAGCAAGACATCAGGCAGTCTGACCAAAGACACGGACCAGTTTTCTTAAATAAAAACACTCTAAGAACAATCAGCCTTTGTATCTGGGCCTCATGGACAGCTACAGTGCCCAGCAAAACTATTAATTAATTACGAAATAAACATTTGGCAAAAAGTTGTCAAGTTTGGTAACATCCCACCTACAAACTTTCCCACTGCTCTGCGACTGGCTGCCAGTTCTGCTCCCATCATACCCACGTCACCTCTTTGCTCACTTTCTTTGGGCAAGGAAATTCTCATGTATAAATACAAATACTAAACATTTCTATGTATACATAACAATTGTATACAAATATACACAAATATGTATTTTAGCTGTATGTTAGAAGTGTATCTATATCTAAATTTAAATAAGTACAGAAGTAGTAATTCTGCACAGGTAACCTGATATAACCACTTTGTTGCCTGTCTTTACATTTCAAGTTTTCATTCAAAAGAAATTTTAAAGTTCATTGCTGTTTTTTTTTTGTTTGGTTTTTTTTTTACAGTTTGGTCTACAATCTTTTTGGCCTTTTCTGGAGAGCTCACTATGGCAGAAAGGCAGGGAGGCCTTTAAGGCAGGCCACCTTAAAGCTTGAACTGAAATAAGGTTCCTACACTCCCCCTTGAACGCCTCCTACACCTCCTTACAGCCTACTGAAAGAAAGGTAAAGACAGATGATCAGTGACAATTCCCAAGGACTACATCTGAAGTGTAACTAGCATCCACCCACCCCTTCTACCCTAAGTATTTGATTCCCGTACTCTATCCCTATGACCACCTTCTGGTGAGATTGATTTCTCTTGAGAAATTGTTGACCAGCCAATACTCTGTTATCCACAGCTTGCTCACAGTTCCTTAGTCCTGAAGGATGACACTAGTCTCAGAAAAGCTGTTCAGCCTTATCACGATAGTCCTTTCATCTTAAAAGAGAACATACAGACTTGTGCTTTACCTGAACTTGGAGTGACAAGTAGCTTGTATCCAGTGAATTGCCCTTTAGGGGCTTTCCAAGAGATCTGTACACTGTCAGGACTGACTACATTATATCTTAGTCTTGTTGGTGGGGACACTGCAAGCGGGGAAAGAAAACAACATTTTAAATTCAAATAAAAAGCAACCACCAATTTTAAACAAACACAAAAATAAACACATATAGGAAGACAACACAAAATTTTAAAGGATGCAAATTATTCAAAATGTCACGTACATCAGTTTATTAGTTTGTAAAATTACATTCCCAGGTGCACTACTTCCCTCAGACATACCTTTTATTTATCTCTTTATAAAAACAAACTAGCAACCTAATAGCAGAAGACAGAAAGACAAACAGTGTTAGATGTTAAGACTCAAGTTTAGCAGGCAAAGCTGGTAATAAAAATGCTCTTTGTTAATAAATAGGAATTAAAATTGCTCTCCTGGCTTACACTGATAATATACATTACCTAGCCTCCTTTACCTCACATTACTGTGGGTGTTTCCCCACATTTAAGGTCACTCAGGGCCAAATTTTCAAAGCCTTGCGAAGACACCGTAAGCAAGAGGAAAAATAGGCATGCACAAAGCAGAGGGAACATTAACTGTTCAATTTGCAAACCTGGCCTAAGCAGCAAACACACTTGCCCAGCTGCAAGCGCTGCTTCAGTCTCAAGACTAGCAGGCATGCACAGGCTAGCCAAGATTCAGACAGGGGCAATCTGGAGATAGTAAGCAATACCAGCCTCTATTTGTATTGTGCCATCACCTAGGTTTCAAACAGAAGCAGCAGTGGAAATTAATAAAAGCATGAAATGACTGAGAAAGAGGTGATATTTCAGTGAAGCAACACACAGAGGAACAAATGGAAAACCCACCCTACATTGTTACTGCAATATCAGCAATATTGTGCCTAGGTACATTAATTAGTCTTTCACAGTTTTCCATTGCTCTGCTTAGGCAAGTTCCACTGATGTCAGACAACACTCTTGCATTTCCGCTCTGCTCCAGGGAGCCACATCCCCTCCTCATAGCAAACAACTGAAGCAGAGGTTCAGTGTGCAGCCTGTGGTACCCAAGGCTGTCAATAAGGGGAAATCTTTATACATTTGAATAGAGTTTGGCCCACAGAGAACTAACTGATCAAGAGGGAAAGCAGCCAGGGAAGCTATCCAGAGGCTGAGCAACAGAACGGGCTAGAAAAGCTCAGCAAACTCCTCTATCAACCCTACCCCTCCTCCACTACCTCCACAGCCCCCCTGAACTTCTTCCTTCATTTGCCAAACCCTTGGTGCCTCTGCCACTACCACCCTTATGGTTTTTGTTCATAAGTTCAAGAAATAAGGGAAATTATCTGAAGGGGAGAAGTAGCAATTTCTTTGCCCTAAGACCCAAGATAGCCCTTCATTGACTATGCTCAAGCTCACAGTTTGTTGGTCCACTAGATATAATAAGCCAATAGTTCTCACGATTTTTCTGACATTTAAGGATTACAGCATACGGAGCACCTGAGTCAACAGGCAGGATGTGCTGTCCAACAGTCTCTGGCCTCTCCATTTGACCTGCAACAGCCAATGCAGCTCTGGCACTAGCAGCAGCCAAAGACCTGTCCTGAACTAATTTTTTCCTACATCCTTCTTTTTCCAAGAGTTTGGGGGAAGAAAGAAGAAGGAAAGAGGCAGGCTGCAGGTTTTTTTGAGATTTGGGTTGGTGTTTTTTAATGCCTTCTAACATTAAAAAACATTTTGGGTGTTAGAAGTAAAGATCTGGAGAATTAATACAAGAGATTTATTCCCTTGCATCCACCCCCTTAATCCATAGGGAACAGTTTTGTTAGAGCAAAGGCAGGTTCTGCCGTTCTCTGCCTTGACAAACAGAACACCAGAAGACAGAAAATAAAGTACGTAAACACCAAGAACAGCTTAACAACACCTCCACACTTCCAAAGACTTCAGAGAACAAGCTCAGGAAGAGAGGCAAGGAGACAGGCACAGCAGGTAGCACACCAATTCCACAGACTCAAAATTGTTCCGATTTGGAGCACTGGACTTCCACCCAAACAGTGCATTTCCCCAGCTGGGCACAATCTTCTCAGACCTCCTGTCACCTCCCTAAAGCTTAAAGAAAGAGAGGCTGCAAGCAAGAGTGTATGCAGGAATCATTGCAAATACAAAATCAGTTCTTTGAAAATTTGGCCCTTGTACTGTAAAATGTTTTGCTAGGCTGGTTTCTGCAAGAACATTCAGCATGCTATAATTGTAATAAAATGACAAGGACTATGGCAAAAAGTTTTGCAAGCCAAGCAGACTGTGGTTATGGATTACAGCTTTTAAGTCATTCTCAAGATTCATTCTGTCTTTGAGCTACACATAAATCACAATGAACTGGAGTTGAATGAACCAAGAGTGACAAATCACACCTACAAGTTGGCAAAATATGCAATTCCTTTTATTATTTATTTCATCTAAGGAATAGCGAATAAACTTTTGAACAATGACAGTATGCAAGTGTAAAAGTGCTGCACGTTTTAACAGGCTTAAATGGTAAATTTGTATGGGGATTAAGAGGCAGAGCAGAGAGCAACAAAGCAACACCAAGAATTGATGATTTAAAAAAAATCATGTCTTAGAATTTCAGAGTTTGTTTTCTCTGCCATTTTCTTCCTTCCCCTGGCATTCCATTCTGTCCTACTTTCAACTTAAGAGTTTATGAAAGTACTTTCTAACAAAGAAGCATAATTCTGGCCTAATTGCTATTAGCCATCACCAAACCAATTTTGGGAGCCCCTAAAAAACAATCACAGATCTTACAAGCAAAGAAGGACACAATCACCAAAAGTTTTTCTGTTTACTACAGAGTTACAATGTGAAAGACTAGAAAAGTTGTGCCAGAATAGTCTTTACATAACGAGTCAATTTTCACTGGGTACTTTTTGTATCAAAGGTGGCAGTGCAGGGAAATGGACATTCCCACACATCAATTAATCATAAGGAAGAAAGGAATTATTCACCAGACAGATACTCAACTGTGTCTTAGTTGTGCAAAGACTAATCTTCTGGCATAGAAAAGTACATACAGCTAAGGAAGTTAAAAATCTAACACTTGAACAGACAAATATTGATGGGAATTACTACACATTCACCAACCTGAAGTGGATATCTTTATTTCTTTGGACCTTTATTGTCTGTGGAACAAAATCTCACTTCTTGCAGAAAGGGAAAAAAATTAATCCAAGCTGAGTCAGTTAACTGATAAAAATCAGTAGCTAGAGCTTGCTAAGTGGTTTTACAGGAATGTAAAAGTGAATGGCCGTCAGCAACATTAGAGCAGTCACCCAAGAGAAAACTACAAACAAGTTCAAGGCTTTGGTTTATGCCACCAGATAAATTAGTACTCCAAATACCTGACTCTTGTGGTCAACTAGGGAAGGAGTATTTTGAACTATTCAGTATCTGAATGGAAAGGAAAAGTACCATAAATTGCACATGTGCAGCTCTCCAAGACATCTAATACTCTAAGATTGGATACTAACTAAACTTTGTGGCTTCCAATTAAGAATTGAACAAGTTAATATGCACTGCAATTACATTAGTAACACATGGAAATTATTGCTACACAAAGAAAAGTTTCCATCTTTAAATACAGAAGGAAATGTTTAAAGCAAGTTACTTTATGAATAAATAGAAGACTCTAAAGTATTTTTCTTGCCAGCACTATTTTTGTGTACTATATAAGAATATAAGTAGACAAAAGTTGGATTTTTTTTTTGTTACTGTTGTTTAAGTGACATTATGCTGAACGATGAAGAAAGCAGTGATGAAAGAATAATTGTTGATGAGTGAAAACAGAATGGCACTATGTGGTGTATAAAGCATTCAGGCAATAAATGAGATAAAACCACGTAGCTCAACGCAGATAAAACCTCAGTTGAAGGAAGAAGTTGTAGCTTCAGGCATGTTGACTTCAGTCTCCCAAATACATTCTCTTTTCCAAGAAGTCACATTACATACCTTTATCTGAGCACCTTTGCCAAAGGAAGAAAGCACAAGCTGGAACCAATACCAGCTCTTCCTACACCTTGGCAGGGTGTAAAATTTCTTAAGACAGACAAACATACTGTTAGTGCTGTATTAAAACTGTAAATAGTTAGCCAGCTGCATGACAAGTTTACTGCAAGGGGTGGCAACCTTGAGAAAAGAAAGGATTTGAGAAACTTCTTATTACTTTAAGTGTAGCAAGAGATATTTTTTTTTCTGCAAATATTGAATAGAGACTTCATATTCACCTCATTCAATAACATAACAGTCATTTTGGGCCAAAGCAATAGTCCACTTAGCTTAGTATCACACTGCTGACTGCATTCAGCAGCTGATGGTTGCTGAAAGAGTATAAGAACAAGGGAAGTATTGTTCTTTATTCATCAAGTACATCAACTCTAGCTTCTGTTGGTGTGAGGATTGTGGAAAAACTCTCTCTGACCTTCATTTCATTGTATTAAGAGTTTGAAAGTTTTCTCCTTTACATATGACCAACTAAATCGAAGTTTAGGGGAGAAAACAAAAAGTGAGGGGAAAAGCAAAGTTTTCTAAGCCTTTTTTTTTTTTTTCCAAAACTTTCTGGAGATGGATATCAATCCCCAGTCCTGTTTTGCAAATCTTAACCATATGTATTAGGACTGAAATACACAGAGAAGGAATAACCATATGCTTTGCTTTATTGGCTCATTAAGTCACAAACATTCTGGACCTCATTTCTGACCAGAACTGATGTGTTGAACATAGGGAACATGCATCTCTTCATTCACCTCACATCGCCCACATTAAATATTACTACGTACTCGTGTCCCTAAGTTCTGGGAGAGGTTTGTAAAACACTTGTGGATTCCCAAACATCCAAGATGGTATGCTTCCCCAGCACTTGACTGCCACGCAGACAGCACAGCACTGCTACTCCCATTTACCAGCACTTGGAAAGCCTCAAGTTGCCACTAGTCTCTGAATGTGCTCATGAATAATGCATTATACAAGATGCTTTAGAAGGGCCCCTGGATCAAATTCTGCTCCCAGTTATGCCTATGCAGTCTCATATCAGCAGGATTACATAAATATAAAGTTGACAGAAGCGTCTTTCTTTAGAAATCATAAAAACCCTCTGGCATTCTTCCTCCCTTCTTCCCCAAGCAATAGGGTAAATTTTCTCTAGAAGTCAAACCACCGTCTACACCATCCAACAAGTATTTAAGCCTAACAATCTCAGCAGTATCTTTTAATACCCACAAAGGAGATTAAAAAAAAAAAAAAAGCTGCAGAAGTAGTCTGACATTTAACAGTCTTGTGCAGTACTGTATGATGTAAGTGTCACAATAGCTACTGTTCCAACAAAAAAAACCCAAACATATATATATATTCCATACAAGCTTAGTATCATAGCTGGTCTTTCAAACTTACTTGATTGCGTAGAGGACAGTCACAGCAATTTCTGATCAGTATTTTCATGTAAATAAAAGTTTAAAAGAATGTTCCATGTAACTTATTTTGAGACACCTGAATTTGCAGAAAGATTTACACTGTTTGAGATACTAGGTTCAAAGAGCACATGTGAACTCGTAATTCTACTCGTCCCCTCGAGATCAGCAGCGAAACTCCTGCTTCATTTCAGTAGTACAGGATCCACGTCCTACTAAGAGGGAAGTAACGCTTGCAATTGGAATAAGAAATTCTATTTCTGTACTTCAGAGTGAAAAGCTCCATCTTCTTACTTATGGCTTACCTTGGCCCTGGGCATCACTGACGAAGAAAGCTGTGACAGCTAAAAAAGCCAAGAGGAAACAGTTCTGCATGTCATATCGACAAAGCATCTTCTTCCCCTCAATATAAACAGTATCAGCAGATCTGAAAACACAAAGAACAAAATGCCTTACTAAACCTGCAAAGATAAGGCATCCACTTCAATGATAAGTGTGGACAAAACCTGAATTCCATTTAAAAAAAAAAAACAGGAACTTGCCTTAGACATCAGTGGAGTCAAGATTTCATCCTGACAGCTGTTTTATAATCAAAGTATATTTTACCTTAAAGGGACAAAGGACCCCATTTGGGCCACTCAACAGTTCTGAAAATTCAACACACGTAAAAACTGATTTTCTTTGCTAGGCATAGAGGAGCAGTGGAAGTAGAGTTTGCTACGCATAACAAGCAATACCTCTACACAATCCAGCGTGGCAAGCACCTTATCAAGATACTTATGTTCGACAACTCTGAAGTCCTCAATAACAAAGTAGAGCCAAAACCTTTGCCTACTTTATATCCAGAAAGCATCCAGAAAGGCATGCTAAATTATGTACTTCAGGATTCTGTAATAAAAATATTGAGATGAGAACTGCCTTGCAAGTCTACCATAAAACAGCAAATGCATGTACTCAATGACCCCAGTGAAATACTCATTGATCAGTTCAACTGGGCAATCTTGCACATCAGTTGTCAAAAGACCGAACTTTGTTCTGAGGAAACATGAGTCCTCTTCTCACTGTCCTCTACAGCCTACTCTATTTTCCCTTTTTCTATCTTATTCAACTTATTCTGTGCTCTCTGTTGTACTACCTGGTACTTACAGTGACTAAAGCAGACACAGCTCAGACGCCTACAGGGCATCAGCTGAGTAAGCACTAATTCTGTGGTCAAAAATATTTACTCTAACTTAATCAGGTAGGAATATCAACACTTAGAGTGCAGCACTATGTAAGTACTCAAGGTAGTCTTAGGTGAACTAGGACTAGCAATGCTGGTGCCAAAGAACAAGTTCTGGAAGGGGTAATTTATCTGTCCACAGAAGCTAGGTTAAGAACAGTACAAATTTCATTATCTGAACTTGGCCTTTAACACTTTCCAGTACAGTTATTCAACATATGTAGAAGCACCTCTCAAGATTCATCAATACATTCACAACATCATGCTTATAAATGTTTATCTATCACTCAACTCTACCACGGTAATTTTAGTTGATTTTCTGGGCTAGGAAGAATTTTTGCTGCCCAGCACCATTAGTATTTTACAAGAGAACTAAATTAAAATGATTAAAAGTAGATTTCTTGCTGTCAGCATTTGAAGGTGTACTTTGGTAAATTTTGGTTTATGTATTTCTGCTTTGTAGGTCCCACCCATTTACCTCCTGTGTCATTTTCTCTAATATTCCCAACATACTGTGATTGAATTTGCCTTCCATGTTTTCACTGTCTTCTGAGGAAGGCACAAAGTAAGTGGTTCAACCACTGTCTAACATAAAAGGCAGACTGAAGTACCTTAGCCTTTATTAAACAGATAAGACAGTAAGACCTACAACTCCTTCTCCCTTTAAGTATTTACAATTTGCCATAGTTATCCCAGGACTTGGTAGGTCTACTGCTGTAAATCCCAAATGCTTGATATGCCACCTAGAAACATACAAGGGGCTTAAATTCCATCCCCATGGGAGGTTACCTAAGTTTTAGCCAAATTATCAAGAAATTTCACACTACTTAAATATCTACTCTGAATTAATCTCTTACAGGCTCATGACAGAGGCAAATAGCTAGATCCAACAAGAAAAACATGCACCAAAAACTATCTTAGAAAACGTCCTCCAGATGGAATTCAGAAACCCAAGCAAAGTGCCAAGGCTTCCCACTACATGAACATGGAGTCAGACACCCAAGGATTGGATCCAGCCAAGTCAGCACAGTCAGCAGACAGTTGCCTAGTGACAAGCAACAGGAAAAACTAAGACAGTTAAGTCTTAAACAGTCTGAAATA
This sequence comes from Tetrax tetrax, assembly GCA_009806455.1. Lineage (NCBI taxonomy): Eukaryota > Metazoa > Chordata > Aves > Otidiformes > Otididae > Tetrax > Tetrax tetrax. The sequence continues at coordinate 281,333 of WHYT01016205.1, forward strand.
CATCCCTTGTGTAATACATCACATTGGGTATCAAGGCTTCTCCCCTCACTCAAGAGTACAGCCCGGAGCAAGTAAATGTAGACTGTTTGGAGAACTGCATACAACTCATTCTTCAATGCCATCACCACTGATGATGCATGGATTTCTTTCCATGTAATAATCCAGACATTAAAATATTCACTCACACCGTTGGGTCTATTCCCCATCTGCTAGATTTGATATAAAGCCTGCTCCCAAACAAGGGCTATAAATACTGACAGGTAATCCTACATAGAAACACTCTCTACTGCTGCTTTTAGAGAAAAGTCATTGTGCGGAGAAGCAAGATTTATTGGGATGCATACGGCTGGTGCTGGATAAACTAGGCACAAGTTCACCTCTGCAACGACCCACACTTCAAGGTTCACTTAACCAGCAACAGCTACCACCAGTCTGCAGCCACCTTGTGGCTGACATCATCTGGGAACAAGAAGAAATTCCTCCTGCTTTTTATCTGTTTCACTTTTTATTAACTATTTGGCAAAACAGCTGCCTGACAGAACAGCCCTGGCAGCAGAGACCAAGCCCTCCCAAGCCCAGAGCCCCGCTCCCGTGTGTGCTCACAGCTCCTCTCCCAGGTGGGCTCCAGGCCACTGGCCTGCCCGGGACCTCTGCAACGGGGCTGGGAAGAGGGCACCTTCTCCTGACGGAACAACCTGCCCTTAGGATGCCCCAGCACGGAAGAAACCAGAGCTACATCCTCATGCTCTGGTCCGCCCCGGCAAGGAACCTGGGCTGCCTCGGCACCCGAGGCGGGCAGGTTCGCCGTGCTCTCCCCAACGGGACCCCGGGGGTTATTTCTCCGATCTCAGTGGCTCCTTCATGGAGCAGCGCGACCCTGTGTCCGCCCGCTGCCTGGGAGCAGGTAGAGGCTTCTCGGGGCGAAAAGAAGAGCGCGACCTGTCCCGGCACCGCCGCGGCCTCGAGGGAGCCGCCGGGCCCGCCGCCACGGCCGCCGCCCCCACCCGGGAAGGGCGGGAAGGCGGCGCGGAGGCCGCCCCGGCGCTGGCAGAGCTGCCGGTGGTGCCGCGACCCGGCGGGGCCCCTGACTCCTCTTCGGGGCGCGCCCCGACACCAGCACCCACGGGCCTCCCAAAAAGCGCCAGTTCCCCACCACAAATTAAAAAAGGAGAGTTCGCTGCCTCCGCCGGGACCCGGCGAGGGCTGCCAGCCACCCGCGAAAACGACACCTCCAGGCGCCGCGGGAGGGAGTACGGGGGAGCGTGGGGAGCGGGGCGCCGGCAGCGGCCGGACCCTCCCTTTTAAAGTGTGGCCGCTTACTTTTTTTCATTACGATTATTTTTTTAAGGTAAGGCTTCCGCGGGAGTTTCTCGCCGCTTTCCACCCCTCCATCCCCGTCCGGGCAGGTGGGCGGGAAGCGCTTCTGCCCCTGAACCCACTCCCCCCCCCCCCCCCCCC
>WHYT01016205.1:293664-413091 GCA_009806455.1 Tetrax tetrax
CAAAATGTTCAGAGACACTGGTGGAATAGTAGATGTTCTTCACTATCTTACACAAATAAAATCTCTGTCCCAAGGTTTGCAGTCTTGGAAGAATAGCCAAAACAACTGCTTCAGGCCACTGCACATTTGACAATATTGATGACGATGATGACGATAATGATAATAGTAATAATAATAATTATCAGCAGCAGCATAGAAACATAGAATCATAAAATCACAGAACAGTTTGGGTTAGAAGGGACCTTCAAAAGTCATCTAGTCCAGCCCCCTCACAAGGAGCAGGGACATCCCCAACCAGATCAGGTTGCTCAGAGCCCCATTCAACCTGGCCTTGAATGTTTCCAGGGATGGGGCACCCACCACCTCTCTGGGCAACTTGGTCCCTCATTGTAAAAATTTTTTTCCTTATATCCAATCTAAATCTACCTCCCTCTTTTTTAAAACCATGACCTCTCATCCTATCACAACTAAAGAGTTTCTCCCCATCTTTCTTGTAGGCCCGCTTTAGGTACTGGAAGGCTGCTGTCAGGTCTCCCTGGAGCCTCCTCTTCTCCAGGCTGAACAGCCCCAACTCTCTCAGCCTGTCTTCACAGGAAAGGTGCTCCAGCCCTCTGATCATTTTCGTGGCCCTCCTCTGGACCCTCTCCAACAGGTCCATGTCCTTCTTATGTTGGGGGCTCCAGAACTGGACACAGTACTCCAGGTGGAGTCTCACCAGGGCAGAGGTGAGGGACAGAATCACCTCCCTCAACCTGCTGGCCACGCTCCTCTTGATGCAGCCCAGGATGCAGTTGATTTCCTGGGCTGCAAGCGCACATTGTCAGCTCATGTTGAGCTTCTCATCCACCAGCACCCCCAAGTCTTTCTTCTCAGGGCTCCTCTTGATCCATTCTCCGCCCAGCCTGTATTTGTGCCTGGGATTGCCCCGAACCAGGTGCAGGATCTTGCTCTTGGCCTGGTTGAACTTTATGAGGTTTGCATGGGCCCACCTCCCCAGCCTGTCAAGGTCCTTCTGGATGGCATCCCCTCCCGTCAGCGTGTTGACGGCACCACACAGCTTGGTGTCATTGGCAAGCTTGCTGAGGGTGCACTCTATCTCACTGTCCATGTTTTCAACAAAGATGTTAAACAGGGCCACCCCAGTACCAACCCCTGAGGAACACCACTCATTACTGGTCTCCACTTGGACATCGAGGCATTGACCACAACTCTTTGAGTCTATAATAATAATAATCAGCACATTGAAAGGAGTTACTGCTATTTGGGACCTCAGCCAATCTGTCCTTTCAAATCTTACCAAGGTTTGACTTGGAGAATCAGTCCTTAAAATCCAGAAGCTCTGAACGCTTTTGCACAGAGAAGCAAGCGTGTGAGTCCTTGTAGTAATGAACTGTATGTTCATATTGCTTCTGCATGTGCTGATTCATTAGAGCTAATATTACCACGTGTAAGAAACTGAGTATACAGACAATTAGACAGCAGATTAATTAGATCAAGATGGATCATGGGCTTATTCTATGCTGTTCAGTTTTTTTTTTCCCGATGCCAGCCAAATGAACAACTTGCTTCCCTGTCTCCCACATAGCACAGGTAACTCTCCATGGGGGAGTCAGGCTGTTTGACTGACATTAGTCTTTGCAAAGCTTCCCCTCTCATCTTCCCTGCTCTCCATCATTGTTCAGACTGACAGCCCACCTGGAAACCTGGATAGAAGGAGAGTGGGGTTTGGGGACAATGAGCCTTCCTCAGTAAAATAATTCTTCACTGGACCTAAGATACGTGCACTGTGGAGTCTACAATGACAACTTTAATCTATGTAAAGCAACTTGGTTGGGATTTGACTGTATTCCATCAAAATTAAGAGTGAAACTCATTGGTAGGGAAGAGGGAGGATAGGATCAGCTTATTTCAAAGAGTTATAAGCACCTTTGAAATTCAGTGAGCTCCACACGCACCTCTCACACACAGCAGGTCACGCAGAGCCACCCAAACATCTGTCCGTTAGCTGCGTTTGCCCTGTGTCGGTGGAAGAGGGACAGGCAGCAGTGATGCACTTTGTTATCAAAATCAACGGTTAAGCATAAAGATACATTTCCTAAAATCATATTTCTGCTCTTTTCTATAGTCAAAGGTTCGTTTTCTTTGCAGTATGTCTAACGATAGTTTTTAAAAGTTGGATAGTTATTGCCTGCACTCTAAATAAAAAAAAAAAGAAATAACTGTCAAAAGTGAAGAACAGCTTTGTTTCTCCAGTGTGCTACATTCTTTATATATTTTATCTTTTTAAAAATATTCCACCCACGGCCTTTTGCCATGTTCAGAAAATATTACAACCACAAGACAGGGCAAGTAAGTTCAGATTACTAGGTACATTCTGTTCATTTTCAAAAATGTTCCTCATAAATCTTATAAAATGTTTCATGGTAGATAAAATTTTCTGAGCAGAGTAACAAATAGATGAACACTGTAAGAGTGCAGTGCCGTCATCTATTTCTGAGTTCAAAGGATTAGATGAGACTCTCGTGTGCCACGCTGAAAGTAATCCATCAAACTGAGTGCCTGAACAAGACTTGATGCTTTAGTGATGCTGGATAACCACTTTGTGTATCAGTGGGACAGCATAATTCTGTATTGGCAGGAGTCACAATGAGCATCCTCTCTCCTTTTTGTTGTCTTTTTTTTCAAGAGTGATTTAGAGAATCACCAAAGTCAAATCTGTGCTTCTCACGTCAAATAAAATTTCATATTAAACTAAGGCTGCATTTGACGGGTAAATCCAGTTCAAATTCACAAAATAATTTCCTAAATATGAGTTGTCTTTTATCTTTCTGCTGTTAAAATCAACCTGCCAATAAAAGGTCAGACTGTAATTTTGCTTCTACTTTTATAGTCATGCGTCGTTTTTGTCCAGTTAATGAAATTATTCCTGATTTTCAAGTGGATAAATAAAACAGAAGCTCACCATAAATATTTGTATTCACTATTGTCATTTGCCTAACTGCATTCTCAAAGAATTTGCAACTCTATTTGTTAAACTGGTGTTAATATTCATCACTTGCTTAGCGAGGGTGTAAGATTTACTGCCAGCTTTCTATGTGTGATTAACATCAGTAGCACAATTAGAATAATTGACAGAGGTAAAATTAAACATATGAAGTCTTCATAATTCACAGTCTTTTTACATGAGTGGAACCCACATTTTACAGTTAACCTGTCATATTTACTTACAAATTCCCACTTACATTGTTTTACTAAAAATATGATCTGATCTGTAACAATACTCATTATTTAGCTATGATGTTATTCCTTTGGAAAGCCTGTGGGCTTCCCGGCGCTTGCTTTTCAGCAATAGGCAGGAATGTGCCAGACGAATCAAGCCCCGAACTGAACGTGCTGTTGCGGATGTTTTGTACGACCGGCTTCTCGACGAACCGCAGACTGTTTTTGTGGCTTTGCTTGGGTAAACATGGCTCTCGCTGCACGGCGCTGGCTCGGTTGCGCAACGTTCGGCCTCCACATCCTCCCACGCGCCCGGGGACCAGGGCCTGATCCAGCCTTCAGCAAGCTCAGCTGGCGGCCTGCGGAGTTTGGCACTGAGGCTTGCTGCGGAGGGAACCTCTCCCTCGGGAAGGTCGGGAGGAAGGGGAGCTTGGAGAGGACTGTGGAGCTGAGGACCTCACGGGCTGACCGCACATGAGGGGTACCTGGCACGCTGGTGATGAGAGCCTGCCAAAACTGAACATACAGGGTTGCAAATAACAAATTTACAGCTATGGAAGATTCAAAATACATGAAGGGTAATATTTTTCGGCAGCCACAGAGCCTGTGGGTTGCAGTCGATACGGGGGACTGCTGTCTTTCTGTGTTAGAGGCTGTGTGCCTTGCTTCCCCTCTACTTCCGTGGAGTAGAAGGGTTGTCCAGTGGGCAGCAAACTGGCCGGGGTCTTGAGAGAGCACGTTTCAGCTCCTCTGCAGCCTTCCTGGATGATCTTAGATATCCAGGTTGTCCATGTGGGTTTTAGCTCTTGTACGGTGGATCTGGGAGCTTGTCTGGTGACACCTGGAGAATGGCGGATGTAGGAGCGGGGAACCTGAGGATGTGCTGCTGGTTGTAAAACCTGTTGAACATTAAGATGTGTAAGCCAGCTAGTAGGGCATATGGTTACAACATATTAGGTAGCTACTGGTGAAATCTGCAATGCTGATGGCCCTCTAAACACTTGTGTGAGTTAACAGGTTTTTTTAATGGATATTTTAATGTCAGAATTCTCCATAAATTTCACTCTAAATTCTTCATTCAGTTTTGGACACTGCCTCTGTGCCCCTTCTGCTACAGGAGATGACCAGAAGCTACCCTTGTACCAAGGGCTGAGATGTCAAACACTGAGATACTTGGTGACTGTAGTGCAGGGGACACATCGGGGAGAGCCATCACCGAGGTGTGTGGGAGATACAAAAATACTTCAGGACACCTGGGAGGTACAATACCTGTTGTATTGCAAGCAGTGGGATAAAACTCAAGTTTAAGTGGAAATGCTCAGCTGCTGCCGCCTCTGTTCTCGTCTGCTGTGGCTGCAGTACCTGCTGCTCCATTTGATCTCATTTCCCTAACAGGAGCAGGTTGCTGCCTTGCTACGACTCTGTGGGTGAAATTAGTACTTTGCAGAACAACTTAAAAACAGTAACACTCCAAAAGCAGGAAGAGTTTGCTGAAACATGCAGAGACTAATTATATATAATCATTTTAATACACAGATTACAGTTCAACTGGCAAACCCTCTGGTCCCCTTGACTGGCTACAGAGAACTCAGGAACAAAGCTGTCCTTGGGTGAGAGGCCACTTTACATCTTGACAAAACGCATAAGAGGAAAGGAAATGGAGACCCACTTCTTGGGACATTTAATAATAGCACATCATCACAGGCAGTTCTGCGTGATACAATTGTGCAATGACTTCTCCGAGAATTGGCTGGATAGCCAGGAAGTTTTTTCCCATCAGCAATGCTAATTGGATATACAGCTGGGTAACTCCAATAAAATTACCAGCAGTAAGACAGTAGAATTAGCTGATACTAAGCAGTGGTTATTAGGGATGTCATGCAGTTATTCAGACATAGGTTCCTAGTGCCATGTGAAGTATCCCACAGTATTTAGGACATCCTTTGAGGCTTAGTCTCTAGATGTGATTTTGAGGGGGACATAGTCCCTGTCTGCCCCATAAGAATGTCCCAAACACCCTGAAGCATCTTCGATGGCACTCAACATTTGCATCTATGCAACAGAACCAAGCCCCTGGTTTCTGAGTTCCGATTCCAATTAGATAAGGAGAAGTAGATGCTATCACCCTGCTGCGATGCTTTTTCAGATTATCTGCAGATCGGAGAAAAGAGGACTGCATTAGCCCACGTGCCAAAGGTCATCTTTGCAATTACAAGCCCATTGTTAGGAGGTAATCGTGATAACTACTGGGAAAGGGTATCATCAAAGAGCCTTTAAAATGTGGACAATTTGACCTTAATTATATAAATTTTATTCCTGTATTATGTGGCTTCCTGAAGCTCTGCACATTAAGACAGCATTGTGTTTTTTGCAAAAGAAACAATAACCAGTGAGAGTTAAGGTAAATGCTTTCTGTGTCTTCATCTTCCAAACACAATTTCCAACTGAACCAGAAGATTTTCTTCTGTGACTGTGTAGGAGAAGAGGTCAAGGGGATTTATATTTAAATGGTCTCTGGAGTGGAATACTGATGCTGCTATAAGGAAAGTGAATCAATAACCCTTGGAAAATAATCTCTTAGGAGAATGAACAGTAATACAATCATGCAGATACATGTACAGTGGGTAACGAAACAAAATTTTAAAAGTGTAATACATATTTTATCATGAAAGTCAAACATTTAAGAGGGTAACTCAGCACCCTTTTGTAAATGCTTCTTTTAAGCATATTTTGTAATAGATGATTTGCCTACTGGAGCGTAATGGAAAATGAAATACTGATTCTGATTGATTCTGGCAAAACAAACAAAGCACACACACATCCCAAGCTGCAGTAACAAACAAAAGGGTGCAGTAAGTTATCTTCAAAAGAGCTGAGCTGACAATGCTTATAAAACAAAACACACAACAGGAAAATGTAACATTAAGACCTTAAATACTTTCATGTTTCTTCCTTTCCAAGTTAACCCGTAAAAGCCAGTGAGTTCCATCTGCAGTATTTAAATGAGTTTTAAGGAAATCTTGTTTCTAGGAACACTTTACAGGTAAAGCAAGGCTGTTAGGGCACTTTGTGAACAGAAATTAAATGGATTCCTGATCCTGCAAGCTATAACTAGTAAGCACTCCTTCCAAGTGGAATCACTTAATATTTTGCAGGCATTGCTCAACATCACACTTAATTAAACTTTTGCTAATAAACGTAATGAGCTCAGTTTAGCCCCATTGCTGGACTCCACTGACAAAGCAGTTGTTCAGTCAAGCTTGCTTATCTGCATGTGTATATATTTTTAGTCAATACCTGCAGTGTTCGCACACATATATATAAATATTTTATAAAGATTTTAGAAATCAAAGGTGCGAAAAAACTTTTAATTACTTCACAATGTAAATGAAAATTGTTTCTTTATAGGAAATGCTTCGTTAGCGTAGGTTGTTACGTTTGAAACTGAAATATTTCACAAACACATATCTTCACTGTGTTCTTATCTTGTGCATTTTATGCTTGAATGTTCTTAAATGCATAAGTATTAATTGCAACTTTGTTCTTATTGAGAAGATAGGGTTAAGAGTGTAAATTGTAAATGTAATCGTAGAACTACAACATTTTTCTCATCTATGCTGCTATTAAGCAACATCAGGGGAGAGAACCTTTCCACACCACACCCTATCACCGCACCTGCCTGATCGATGCTCTTCTGGGTTCTACACTCATTTTGCTTCTAATTTAAAACAATCAACAAAATTTTTAAAACAAGCAAACTTGTTTGTTTTTTTTTTTTCAAAAATTAATGGTTTGTACATACTATGTGTTTTCCAGCTACAATCCCATAACAGGCATCATATTACAGGTTTTGTTCAGGTAAAATTTTCCCAGGGAGACTCAGTGAAGATTTGCCTGGCAAGCACAGGTAAGAACCAGTATTCCCTGAGTTGTGCTTGGGTACAAACAGAAAAGTATGATTTCTGTTCCTCACAAGTTCCACTGGAAGCATAAGGGGGGAAAAGGAGCATTTCCTAATTGGAAAAGCATAGAATAGGGAGAGAGATATTTTATTAAATTTTGTTTAAGACAAGATACTCTAAAATCTGGAGATGAAAACATGAATCCTAATGATTAAATTCTCCAGTCAGTTACAGTTTGCAGTGGAGACATGAGTTTATGTGGTTCTAAGCCCAGCTCTGGCTGGCAGGCTGTGCTCCAGACGGGATGTGATGGAGGGAAGAAGCAGAGGGGCTGTGGTAGCTCGTCCGGAGGATGGGAGGAAAACATCACTCTTCAGAGGTCTCTCACCTCTTCTCTCTGTAATCTGATAAATCCCATGAAAGCTATCCCATGAAAGGTTCATAATGTGTTATGAACCAGATCAAGCTTTGTTCAGAGCAGGTGTGCTGGTATTTTATACCTCGAATGAATTTTATTCCATCATTATGGTAACTGTCTTATTGTCTTCTCTTACCTCAAAGCTTTGTTTCCGTGTTAGTTATCATTTGATAGTAAAGCAGCAGTCAGTTCACCCGTTTTTCTGCAATCTTAGGCTTGGTAAATAAGCACTGCTAATTTATGAAAAGCTAGTGATGATGATCATGATAAAGAGCCACTCAAAAACAGACCAGTAAAATGACAAAGAAATCAGGGCCATCAGGACCTTCAATAACCAGCTGAAGAAAGTAGGACCATTATTAACTATGTGGTAAAAGAAGCAGAAGAACAGGAAAGAAGATGAAATATGTCCATAAATTACTTGGCAGAGGCAAAACAGTCTGGTGAGGGCAGACTGTCCTTTACACCAGTGTTCCCCAGCTTGGCCTGCTTGGGTGCACGCAGCAGCAGCAGCAGGAGCAGGAGCATTTCCCAGTAGAGATGTTCAGCTGCTCAAGCACGACGTAGGTACCTCTTTGAAGTGGCCGGCAAGCCACTAGCTGTCCACGTACAGTAATCTCTCTCCCTCTCTCTTCCCAGAGACCATTTTGTAGAGGTCTCTGGGTAGAACTACCCTAGGAACAGGAGCTAGAGGTTACACATAAAAAGAAGATAATTTCCCATGGCTCTAATCACCTGCAAATTCTGAAAAAAAAAAAAAAAAAGACAATTATTCTTTGACAAGGCCATGCAAAAGCCAGTAGGCAACTGTTGAGATGTGGTGACGTAGGATGGGAAAGCTATGTGTGTATGGCAGCATTTTCATATAAAAGGCAATACGACTTTTGTTACCTGGCATTCAGTGCCTGCTTCAAACACATGCTCTCGAAGCTAGGCATTTCATTTTAAGTGTTGCTTATGCAACTTCAGTTTCAACAGTACTGGAAATTCACAGCTGCCATGAACAAGATGAGAACAGATACCTAACTGCAAACAACAGCCATTTTTCTACAGGCCATTCAGTTTGACAGTTACAGCTCTTCCCTTCTGAATAATTCTGAATTTTCTTCAGAGGAATTGCAAGTATAAAAATAAGTACCTACACACAAAACATTGTCTTTATAGTATAAATTCATTGTATCATTGAGTCCTATGAGATTGTTTGACATTCTTAGATTATGTCTTGCATTAATGGCTCAGTTTAAAAATGAATATGTAAATATTTATTTATGTACAAGTTTGTTGAGAAATCTAATGGTTTAAAATCACTCAGCTTCTCTGGAACAACAATGATATTTTTATCTGCTCTGTGTGTATACAAAAGGAATTATTACATTGGTAGTTACTATTTTTTTTTTTAAGTAACTCATATAAGTGGAAAATAGAAGCCACATCACCCATCAGAAAGACAAATTTTTGAAGTGTGATATATGGAAACCTTTAATGGTGGTTTTATTGTAAAAGGTTAGAAGTTCTCTCACTTTGAAGGGCGGTGTGGTCTAGCTTACTTACACATGTGACTTGCACATGCTTTTTCACTCACACGAGCGGTCTAGTTCTAATTATACACTGGGAAAAAAACACTCATAATTGCAACAATTGATTTCTCAGTCTGTCTTGCATTAGGAAAACTTTTTTTTGCAGACCATATTGTCTCAGTTTTTCCTGTCTCTAAAATTAGAGTAATTCTTATTTAACAGAATTAACATTAAAACCTAGTATTTAATTCCCGGTGTTATCTGAAATTATTAAAGCATTACTCCATAATCTGATCATTCTGTCTCCATCCACAGGGAAAAGGAAACCTCCACGCATCATAGCTGTCAGCACAGATGAAGAAAGAAGTTGGTCACTCCTTCTTCCTCATCCTCAGACTGCTCTCTCTGGCTACATCTCTGTTCGTACATCAGATCAGTACAGGGACCGTTCTCTGGTCCCAGGACAAAGTGGTACAACACATTCTGCTCCCCTATGCCCAAATTCGGATCTCATGTTATTCTCTGAACTACACTTGGGCCATTTTCTCAAAGGTCTAGACCATGCTAAAGGGACATGTTGATCATGAAACCAGTAATTGTGAGACAGTGTTTGACACCTCCCTAGCACTCTGTAGTTATTAGTGCAGATATAATCAGAAAAGGAAGAAAATATTGAGAAAAATATTCCTCCTGCATGACATTTTCCTCTCAACCCCTTCCTGAAGGTAAGCTCTTAGAAGAAGGTAGTAGGACAGACCCGCTGGTATTGCAGATGCTGCTATGACACCACTATGTCTTTTCAATGCTGACGATTTTATTTTCAGCTTCTATGGAGACCTAAAATGCAGACAATCAAATTCTGATACACCTCAAGTGGATTATTGCATTCTTTCATGAGTGAAATGCCTTCCATGGGACTAGCTGTGGAACCAGTGGTTTTCATACACACATTTTTGATATTGATAAAGGTCATCAAAATTATATATCTTGTAGGAAATATGACAAAAGAAAAATAGGAGAAATATGACACTGAATTACTGCTCCAATTAGCTTAACTGCTACTTGAATTTAATTAACTATTCTATTGCTTGAAGATGTTCCATAAATGATTTTCAAACGTACATGTGCAGAGGAGTGGCACTAATCTCTGTTACTGAGGCATAAAGATTTACTAGAGGATCTCACAAGATCTGTAATAACCAAAACTGTGATCACATAAGAAAGTAAGTCTTATATAAGTGCCTATCTTTTTAATGAAGCTGTTACTGCTGATGTCGGGTTCTTTTCCTTTCTAGTTTCTTGCTTTAGTCTGCACTGTGATATTCATGCATCTCTTGAAATGCCTCACCTCTGTGAATAATCTTACCTTTCCCCTGGTACTTTGCAGGAAACAAGGTGCTCTCTTATATTCAAAATTTGGTGCCCTCTGAAGTGCACAAGAGTTTGACACCGAATCCTGTGGGATATCTCAGACGGTAGGTATCACTATCTGCAAACAAACTACAATTTAATGGGAAATCATACATTTCGTAGTTAATTGTTAAATTTGCATCCTTTTTTTCCAAAATACAAAATTTAATTGCAGAGATAATTTGAATACCTTTGTCACACTGAAGAGGGAAAGAATTAATTAAATTCCGGATTGCCAATCAAGTTAAGAACACAATATGGAAATCCTCATTAAACAGCAGGCAAGGAATGGTGCTCAAATTGTGATAGAGATGTATCTTGCAAATGAAAATGCCATCTCCAATCTGTAACATAATGATATGCACAGATTTCTCCCTGCCCCCATTCCCACTCTTTTTGCTCCACTCTACAGTGCACTCTGCAATGCATTATTAAGCTAAATTCTGACCCAGTTTCTTAATTATCTGCAAGCTACAGGGAACTTGTAGCAGAATATTAACTATGGCAAGAGATGTAAGACAGAGGAATCCACAGCGGCATTAGAGAGAATCATTAGCATTTTGCTAAGAAAATCCTTCACATTTTAATATTTAACCTAGCCTAACACGTAGATTTTATATTTTAAAGCAGTGGAGAGGATATACCAACCAAGCCACCAAAACAACCCAGACAAAAAAAGAAAACAGGAGTATTTGGGGAAGCATCCCTGGATTCACAAAATCAAAAATCTGTGGCATACTGACACATTTCTGGGACAATAGGATTTTTTTCCAACCATTCTTAGTGGATACCATTGACAGTTGTTACTATCTCATATAATGTTATGTGCTGAACTATTTATTTTAGATGATCTGTAGAATATAATCTGCTGCGGGTTATGTATGTGTACCAAAATTTTTGAGGGTGCAATAGGGATAAACAACTGTCATACTAAATGATAGTTTGAAAGAATCCTCCACAAAATTTTGTGCCTGGTTAGTATCAAGGTAGCTGTTGCTCCCTGCACTGCTGCATATTAGTGGAATATGAGAAGTCTTCTTGGTGAAAATTGACCATGTACACACTGTATCAGAAATAAAGAACACATGGACTTCTACCTACAAAGCTGCAGGCATATATGATTTTGAGGACTTACTTTATGTCTGATGTGAAAGCATTTGAGTGAAAAACATACTGCAAGAGCAATGTATTTAGGGAGAACAATTTTTAATATAAAACATATTTCGAAATTATTTGAGGAAAAAATACTTTCCCCATCCCATAAGTGAAGGATTTGTGGTATGTTCATATAGAAAGACAAGCTTTAATTGTAAAATTTAAACAGCAGAGACAGTCTGCAATATATACTTATAATTTTGTGAGCAAGGATGTATGTATTCAGTTCAAAGACCAAACAAAACCCATGCAGCCCAATTCACCATCAAGTTGAGGAGTCATCTAACTCAGCAGACTATGGAATTTGTATATACATTTTTAAAAACGATTTATTTTATGAATTCATTCATGAAGAAATCCTACTGCTTGAAAAAGAGTAAGAGTCAGTTAAATAAAATGTTTATTAGTAATGGTGTCAAATGCAACTCATATGGCAAGTCTGTATTTGCAAAACGTGATGATTGGAAAGTGCTAACAAGCTTAACGTACATTCAGGTACATTGCTTCAATTTGAAGTGTACTTTCCCTACTGGAGCGTCCGGATGTATCATTGCTAATGCTAACGCTGCGAATTCCCACCTCAACCCACCGAATATTCTAGGAATAAAGGTGTCCAAAATTTCTCCAGTGACAAACAACAGGACTGAGACACCTTTCCTTCACAAGTAAGGAAAAAAAAAGTCAACATTTTATGCTTGAGCACCTAAACCAGTGCACGGGCATCTAAACAAAGAGCCTGATTTTCAAAGGCCGGATTTTGCAAAAGTACCACATGCTTTTCTGTTTTCACGGTCTTGTATTTTTCGTTCTAGAACAATCTGTGTATTCAGTCAAACTCAAACATTCATACCAGAGAATGAACACCTTTTTTTCATGCATTTGCAGTTCATTTGTGTTTGATTGCAATCAAACCACCATTTAGTCTGCTGTCCCTCAGCCCAAAGAGAGAGGTACTGCAGCAGCACATGCTCCCGGGGCAATGCTGGACACCAGGAGGATGTTTACCAACGTAAATATGTCATGCAAATCATCTGAGACATCCTGACCCCACAGTATTAGGTTCTTCCATTTTCTGAAGTGCTTTGATCCAGTGGTGGACTGTGAGGAAGTCTGCACGGCCTCTTAGGTGGGCAACCATTCCAACCGATGCAGGCATGGCTGGACAGACAGCCTAAAGGCCTTAACCTTGTCTCCGTCGTGCAAAGAAAGGTCCTTAGTGAAAATATGCTGGTATCTATTGTTCTTAGCATAATCACCAGTGCTATTATTGTTAAACGAAAGAGACACTCCCCCCTCCCCCAAAAGCAAAATCATCTATTTAGACAGAGCAACGTTTTGCCTCTTTGTGTCATGCCGCTCCATGGTCGTTGCTATTTCTGTCACAAAAATGTCCAGTAAGAGGTTTTTTTCCTTCTCAGGGTTCTATTTCTTCCATTACTTCCATCACAATCGTTCGAGGGCCAGTCAGGATGAGGTTGCTCACTGTCCTGTAATCCACGTGGAGAACATTGAGGCCGTTGACAGACACGACAAATTGGCAAACCTGAGAAGAAAAGTGAGCAGTAAAAAAAGTTACACATTAGACTTTTTTGGTAGGGTTATTTCCACAGATGTATGATCAACTCCTGGGCATGCAAAACCTCCAGAACTCTTCATACCATCTGATTCAGCACTCTTAAGAAAAACTAATTTCTTAGAATTGATCTGGCAAGTTAATTTTCCATAAAATTTTTTGAAATATCACTACAACTTTCAAATTTGTGGATTTTTTAAGTCGTATATCAATATTTTTCTTATAACAATGATATTTTTATTACAAGAATGATATTTTCTGATATCAATGGTGCTTTGCAAACAATATGGGCAAGATAGCTCTGGCCATTGCAGAGAGTCTGTTATCCTTAGTTTGTCTTAAACACTTTCATAGAAACCATTTTATACAGCTCTTGGTAGTCACAGTAAAAATATGCATCATGTTTCCAGGCTCAGGGCAAGGTCTGGATGAGGACTTCACGAGATTCAGTGCCAGAACCTCCACCAGTACAAACTGAACCCAAAGGATCCAAATTCTAGGAAATAATATAATGGAAGATTAAGTCAGTTCTAGGACAGATTAAAATGCCACTGCCATTTTCAGCAGATATTCCTACATAGATTTCGTTCTTTTTACTTTTTATGTGAACAGTTTTTCGTTTTCTTCTGCAAGTACAGCTCATTAATTAATTTCAAATATTCTAGTATTTTGTTTTTAAAAGCCATAACAAATTCAAATGTTGAAAGTCTCGTATCATTAGAGGCTATTTTCTGTTCCAAAAGTCTTGATATTCTGGCCAGTGCCACCCTATATCTTAAAAGAGTTCATCAGAGAAAAAGTCACCTCAACATTGTGAAAAATTGATGAGGAAAAGAAAGATAACAATACTGATTCCTCAAAAACATTAAGCCTTCTCTGTATCTAATCATAATATTACAGTATTTGGTAAAAAGGCCAAAAATGTGTAGTGTCTAGATCTGTGTTTTTAATGATAAAAATACAGAGCCTAAAGCAACAATAATATCATCCTGATGTTTCAATGAAAACAATGCATTCACCAGTCATAAGTGACCTTGAGTCTGTATGAAAGAAGCTATGAAGTGAGTATCACTAGAAATTTTCACACTTTATTTTATATTTTAACTTTTCTATTTAGGCAGAAACATAACACAGAAATGTATGCTGGAGACGTGGGAAGCAGCTCTGATGTGTTCCAATGCTAACTCTAAAAGAGATTTTCTCCCAAGCCAAGTCATTTAACTTCTGTGCATTAGCTACCTTCTCTCTCGAGGAAAACGTGTGGTGAAACTCAATTCATATTTGTGTCAAATGTACAGAATGTAGCTATCGATGTTCCATTTAAGGAAAATTATAGAGGAAGAAAAGCCGATCCAAAAATGTAACATTTCATAAAAAAATGCCACCAATTATTTTAATCTCTGCTCCTGAGAGCCTCTGCAGAGGAAGAGCAGCAGCAGCAGCCCCTGAAGGTAGGGCAGACCTCTTTCTTGCACCTCGCTCCTTCAAACTCAGGTCTCCTCTGCAGAGCTGACGATCCTGGAAGTCAGACTTACTGGTAGCCTAAACAATTATTAAAGTATAGCAATCAGCAACACCAATTAGCCAACTTCTGGGGAAGTATGGATATATCTTTCCTATACATTCACATGCTGTATTTCAGCTACAAGCAGCACTGGGAAAGCAGTTCAGTCTTTGCATGCAGACAAAGCCTCCTGAATTTTAAGGATTTTGTTTGAAAAGGTAACCCATCATCCTCTGCGGTGTGCGTTGATCAGTATTTAAGAGGCACGTCTATTTAGTTCAAAATGCAGATTATTGCAGTATCTAGAAGTCTCAACTCCCACCGGTATTTCCTAATGCCTTCTATGGCTCTCCAAGATTGTATCAAATTTTACTGAATTATAGCTCTGGCTCCAGAATAATATTGGGGTTGATTTAAAACAGACCTGCAGAAATAACATTGTCTCTTCTGGCTTAATGCAATTTTTGGAAGCTGAATGGCTGACGTTTCTTTTACTGCTGCATATTCTCAGACTTCTCAAGTTACTGGAATGCCAATGCATGGGACTCGTGTTTGGCGAAGGACAGGCATGCAAACGTGTGAGGGATAAATCTGCATGCTGGATCATGTCAGGGGCATTCAAGGGCCTTTGGGGAATGTCCCTGGCAGAGGAACAGGCCTTCCGGATCGGGCAGCCACTCGCACCAGGGCTGCAATGGTGTAAATGCAGAGAGTACAGGCACTGTGGTAGTGAACAGCAATATGGATGCCAAAGAATGAATTTCTTACGCAAAAGGCAAGAGTTGACACGTCTGCATTCTCAATGTGTTCATTTTAATGTATGCCTTTAGCGGTATTATTAATCAGCAATGCACACGGGCTGAGAACAGTCCCCTTCATGTCGTCTTTTGCACTGGATCCAAAGGGCTTATTAGTTTCACCATTTCCAGTGGGTAGGATTAGATGCAAAAACTCCACCCAAGCCAGATGAGAAGAGAAATGTAGAGAGAAGGACAAGGAACAGAAGAGAGTATTTCTATCCTAAAATTTCATGAAAAGGACCTGTGAGGAACAAGAGATAATAATAAAGAGCCTGGGGGCAGAAAGCTCTCTCCACGGCCATCGCTTGGCCAGTGGCCCCAAGGGCTGAGTCTCTGCAAGTTCCAGATCTGGCTCCCTCAGGGATAAAGACATGTGGAGTGATTTGCTGTGTCCTCCAGCGCGGACAAGGGGAGAGAGGTTTGCACAGTCCTGAGCCCTTTGGCACACTGAGTGCCCTTGACTCTCCCAGTTTTCTTCTCCTCAGCCCAGTCTTCCATCCAATGCTGCATCCAGCAAGGGGAAATTAAATGCAGCGCTGCTTCATGCATTTTGGCCGTTATCAATCCTGCTCCAAAAAAGCCCACATGGTGCATGGTCGTGTTACAAAACGAGCAAGTACACACAAACCAGCCCTGACCAAGTACATCAACCCACATACTATTATCTCAGGAATTTTCTTAAAGAGACTGGTTTACAAAATCCCAATGATTTAATGTTACATTTATAAAAACACATTTCAAAAAGCTGTAAGTGCTCAGCTCATAGCTACAGCTGTTAAAGGCTCTGTAACTATAAACATGTAAAATCTCTGTTGGTTTCCACACATCAGTAACTACAATAGATAATAGACTGAAGTTAAAAGAGCCTGAAAGAGCCTTTTATTGCTCATTTCCTCCTAGCTCTCCAAGGAGCCTGACAGGAGATAAGCATCCAGTTTTATCCCTCAGATTTCAAGAAATGACAAAGCCCAGAATAAACTCCGACCATTTTGTTGGTCAGGATGCGGCGATTTAAAAACCACAGAAACAATAACAGTTAAATAAAGACACACCGAAGTGAAAAGACTCCCTTAAAGAAATTCAAATATTTGAATGCTACACTAACAAACATTTACTGTTAAGTATTTCAATTTCCCACCCTGGTATATAGCAGCCCACAGAAGTAGGGACAGCAGAAAAGGCACCTCTGTCTTCCTGCAGGTTTTCACTGGCACATAGAGAAGGTTTAACCAAATCCAGGTGTTTGCAGGAAAAGGAAAACTTCAACTTTGGACTTATATTTGAACAGAAAGGATCAGGGTATCTATCACTTAAAGAAGTCTGCAAAGATTTGTCATGCAATTTATCATCAAACTGAAGATGGCGAGAAGAGGAATTATAATTAGTTACCATAACATTTAATGGCCAAAATCAGGATTGTGGTGTACTTGGAGCTGTATAATCCTTCGTCCTCCTCACTGGTTATTGCTCTTCCCTCCACAGCAAGCTTTGGCTGCCAACCCTTCCTTTCTCTTGCCAAGCCGCCCTGGAGATGTACATCCACACCCTCTGATTTTCTTGCTGGAAGAACTGCACGCCAGCCAAACCAAAGCCCTGCTCCCTCTCACGGGCTGCCTGCACTGGGGCTGGACAACTGAGCCAGCGCTGACCAGGAACTGCGGTGAGGATGACTGCAGGATGCTCCCAAGGGATCATAGAATCATGGAATATTTGGGGTTAGAAGGGACCTTTAAAGGTCATCTAGTCCAACCCCCCTGCAAGAAGCAGGGACATCTCCAACTCGATCAGGTTGCTCAGAGCCCTGTCCAACCTGGTCTTGAATGTTTCCAGGGATGGGGCATCCACCACCTCTCTGGACAACCTGTTCCAGTGTTCTACAACTCGCATTGTAAAAAAAAATTTCCTAATATCTAATCTAAATCTACTTCCCTCTATTCTAAAATCATTACCCGTTGTCCTGTCACAACAGACCCTGCTGAAGAGTTTCTCCCCATCTTTCCTGTAGGCCCCCTTGAGGTATTGAAAGACTGCTATCAGGTCTCCCCGGAGCCTCCTCTTCTCCAGGCTGAACAGCCCCAACTCTCTCAGCCTGTCCTCATAGGAGAGGTGCTCCAGCCCTCTGATCATCTTCGTGGCCTCCTCTGGACCCTCTCCAACAGGTCCACATCCTTCTTATGTTGGAGAGCTCCAGAGCAGTATTGTCAGGGACCAGCTGCAGGCATGGGCATGGAATTGCACAACTACCTTAAAGTCAATTATTAAATAAAAACATAGCATACCTGTCACATTAAGGATGACCTTAATATTTATGAATGCCACAGGAATATTATTTGAGGATAAGCAGTTAGATTAGATCCTTGGATATTCAGACGCTGTTTGCGCTATAGGCATTAGTCACCTGTCCTTGTGGAGCCAGGCCTTGATTGCTGGACTTTTTCCAATATAATTTTTTTTTTAAATCCTGAAAAAAAATCCTTTCTTTTTCTAGGCACACTTTTTAGAAGGGTGCTGTGAAAGGTCATGAAAAGCTGGCAAGTCCCACAGTGGAATTTGGCTTAAGTGACAATTGTGAAGATCTTTGGGACAGCCCAAAAAAAAAGCATTGAATTTCACAGACGCAGCAAGCACAACCATTCATCACTGGTCACGATGCAAGTAACAGCTATGCAGAATCAACAGATAATACATCTCAAAACACTAGAATAAGACCATGATTACACAGTCACTTTAATTTGACATAAATTTTTTAAAAAGCTTGAGGCCCTGCGCTTCTCCACAGCAGCTCCACTTCAAGTGGCTGTGGGTTAAGGCTCTAATTCTCAATGGATTTATCATTTTCATTTCAGTGCCAGAATCAGTGTCCAGAATCCACTCTGCTTTTTTTTTTTTTGCTAACTTCTCTATAAAAAAGAGACTATAAACACTATTACAAATACAGATTAAATAGGTACCAACGAAATCAATGTTACTAAACATAACACAGGCCTGAAATTCTTGAATACAACACTAGATTATGCAATGACACATTAAAGACAGCGGCACAAATACTGTTTTTCAGCAGTACTGATATTTTACCCAATTATCTGGGCAGTAATGGCACCAGTCAGGATCTAGGACTGCAAAGCACAAAGTCTCTACCAATACATTTGAATTTTCTCCTTCAACAGCATCAAGGTCAACCAAGCAGCAAGGTTTTCACAGGCTGCTTGACACCGATTGATAGCTGCTTTGGCATCAGGCGGCAACAGCATAAAGAGATGCTGAAAACATTGCCACCAATTCATTTCTGTTGAAGGTGTGAATATTACTGTACATGTGGCAACTGTGTGAAGGAAAATCTTAACAAACGCTGGAGAGAGTGAAATCCAGCCCTGCACTAATCTTTCGCCTCGGAGCAGCCAGGATTTCACCCCTATACTCTGTGCAGATCTGAAACAGATTTCTAGCAGCTGGCAGCTCAAACCAGGGCCACGTCCTGCTGCAAAGCAGATCCCTTTGAAACCAAGGTACTTCAGAAGTTATTAGCACATTGCACAGAAACATGCAGTTGCTGGGAAAGCTGTGTGTGAATCAGGGCTGGCTCAGTCATCCACTATAAGACAGACTGGATTTAACCCTTTGCTCAGTCCATAATTTGTAGACACACCAATTTACATATAGTTATTGGATAGTTCAGGACACGCTCACTTCAATACTATTTCTTCTTATCATCTGATGAGATGCCAAAGTCACATAGATAATTTTTACTTTAAGACAAGCCATTCCCAAAATACTTGGAAAAATATATTGGCTTCTTTTTGGTCTTTTAAAAGAAAATCTTATTAACATCAAATAGAAATGATGGATTCAGGCAAATGTAGGAGTTATTTTCAACCCTGGAAAGTTCTTCAGCAATTTTCCTAATAAAAGCTTCTAAGTATAACTTCTTTCAGAGCTGTCTAAAGAAAAGTATATTTTGACAATTTTACAGAATAAAATTGATACCAGAATTGGCAATATAGCTACTTCAAAAATAAAAGAATAGTCCAATGTTAGTGGTTTTATTTTTCTTCTTGCTAATGAAAATTAAAATTAAATTCATTACAGAAACAGCCTGCTTACATTTCTGTTACAGAGATACCCTAAATAATTATAAATAAATGCTTTTTTTCATGTCCTACTAATTCTGCAGGGACAAGGATCAGCTGGCCAGTTTGAGTAGCTCAAGCTTGTAATTGTTTCATTATGGTATTCTGCAACTCTCTGTGATTTTCCAGAGGAAAGGTCCTTCATGTATGGTTAGCAAAACCATCGATTTTCTACGTGTAACCTGCATGTGAGACCTGCAAGACTCTCATTTCTGTAATTGTCAGGCCATGCTACTGGTCACAACCCTTCCTTACAGGCCCACATGCAAATTAGGGCTGAAGAACCAACATTTTCCAATTGTCAGTGATCTGGAGATGTCTTAAGCAGAATACCCAAGAGCTCAAGCTGTTCACCCTTTAGAGATACTTTTTAAATCTCCGTGCCAGTTCTAAGATAGAAAACTTACTGGTTGATTCCTGTGGTATGGCCACAGCTCCCACCTGTGAAGGTTACCGAACTGCTGAAACCGAGAAGGAAAAAGCAAAGAAAAAAAAAACCGAAAATATATTCTTTACCATTGCTTGTTTAAAAAGGCGATATATCTGCTTTGGCTTTTCTTGTCTTGCTGACAGATTTCAGCAAAATTTGGAGAAGGCTTAGGTGCTACAAGAATGTAACATCCGAAACTCAGCTTCCCAGTTTTCAGCAAGGAGGAAGGGGACATCCAAGTTTCCAGCATTTCAAAGGAAGAGCTATGCTTCCTCCCTCCCTCACATTCCCCTCGCTCCTCTGGGGATGCTGGGAACTGCTGCTTCCATTCCCGCCTCCCGAGCACTGCTGCGCTCTCAAGCAAACAGATGGAAATCAAGGCATCATTTAAAAAATCTCATTTAAATATGAAATATGAAGGAGTTGAGAAATGAGTGAAAGTAAACACTCCCACCCCAGGCTGTTATTTTGTCCCAGAGGAACAAAGCAATGGCTCTGTTTCTACTTTTTATTGCAGTTACCATTTTAAAAGGAGTATTTACAATTGGTTTTTAGATCTTGTCAACAAATCTCTTGAGCTAATTACTGCATCATCACCTTCTATGTCACACCACGCCATGGGTTTGTACACAAAATCTATACTGACACCAGAGAACAAGGTTTCCCTCTCCTTAAAGAACTAATCTTACTTTTAAAAGAAACATAGGGAAAAAAAAAAGATTTGTTTATTAAAAGCTGGAGCAGTAACCTGATCTGGGACCCTGCAACCCTTTCTGCTGGCAGAAAGGGATACCCTCGGCCTGAATTGCCGTGGAGTCTGGATAACAAACCTCTTCCAAAGGGAGGAGGGTTCGTAGCACGACTGGTGCCTGCACTCCCAAGAGATGCTCCTGTCCCTTTGTACTGGCTCCGGGCAGCAATGCTCCAAAACCGGGCACCGCTCCCTTTTCATCTTGTGCCAGCAAAAATAAATAAATGAAAGGACTTGTCTCCAGGCAAAATAAATTCCCTGCTGTGTCTGACATGGTTGGAGGAAGGAGGCAATAGATACATATCTGATTGGAGGCAAAGGGAAAGAGGGAGATGAAAAAGAGGTGAAGATAGAATCAACCCTTCTGGCAGCAGCTACACTCAGATCAGTAAAATGCAGCTTAAGTTTTCAGATAGCTCCAAGCCCCAGTGAAATCAATGGCAAGATGGATGTTAGGGTAGAAAGAACAACAACAGAGAAATCTGAGGCAGGAGAATAATGGTGGAGGAGAGAGGGCACAGGGCTCAACTTCTTCTTTTACACCCTTACACAATATCTTACAACATAGCATAACGCAGAGCAATCCTTGTGCTCAGCAAAGAGCCCAGCCACAGAGTGCTGAACGTGCTGTCGCAGAAGAGCCTAAGACACAAGACTAACCTTCTAAATAAAACCAAACGCAGCCAGCACCGAAGTATTTGCTCCCACTCTGCTAAGCTTTACATTGTCACGCTGGAATGAGGAAAAGATATGAAAATCAGAGGTCTTAGAAGTTATGTTTCCAGTTAGATTTTTATCAAGAATTCATGCAGTCTTGCTAGGATTAGTAAATCAAAGCTGGAACCTAACAATTCCAAACCTACTGCATGTTGCTGGAAGGTTAAGAAATCATGCAATGTCCTTTCCTACATAATTGAGGTTACTGGATGAAACAGAATAAATTGCAGCTGTGTGCTCAGCTCCGTAAATATGCCTAGCAAACGTGTAATTGGCTGTAGAGTGGGTGGTGTGGGAGTAGGCAAGTATCCAGGTCTTGCATAAACACAGGATTTTCTCTCTAGAGGGACACATTTCTTGTTCAGTGTTTACACCAGTGTTAAGCTGGCCCACTGTCCCATCAGCAGGCTAGAAACTGGGTACCAGCAGTGCATGGTACAACGTATAGCAGGGAAAAGTAACTCCCTCTACAGAATTACAAATGTACGTGTGTAATTCTGGCTCTCCATCTTGGTCTGTGGCTGTAGTCTGGTATGGATGGTTTGCCTGAGCAAATTCATTGCATACTTTCATTACATACTTCTTTTTTATTTTAAAAAGGAGTGAAATTTTTATAGTATTCCAAACTCATAGGCATCTAATTTAAAAAAAAAACCAAAACATAAATTAAAAACATAATATGAAAATAATAAACATATCTGGTAAAACAATACATATTTTATAACATAATATAATAATTCACATAACATAAAACTAAGTCACAGATTCTCAAAGGGCCTCATCATTGGTTCAGATAGTGTCTCCCGCCCTCCCCACTGCTGGGAATCAATGGGAATTTAAGTCCTTTTTTTTCCGCTGGGAATAGAATGAAACCATTGCTGTGCAAACTCCACAAATAGAGTGGACGAATTATAGGGGGAAAAGAGCTGACCTAATAGCCCATGAGAACAACTCTTGTTTTGGGGCGGGCAGTTTTCCGTCTGCACGCAAGTCTCAGCTCTGCAGCGGCAAAGTTTCCCCAACGGATTGACTGAGCAGTCAGACAAATGCTGACAGAGCAAACGGGAATTACTCACGTAGGTAAATGAAAGCTATCTCCAGATATCTGGAGGGTAATGACATAAGGACCTAATAACCTGAAATGCAAACCTGCCATTAAATACGGCACAGGGAAATATAGGTCACTGCTCCTTGTGGCCCTAATTGGGAATTGGTGTGTAAAATGACTGACTGAATCTTGAGTCCCAGCGAGATATACCCACAGGTAACACCGAGCTGGGCCACGTCAGGAAAGCAAACCAGTGACTGCACACTTAACTTTATAAGTGGTTTTATTGTATACTGCAATTTGATACCTACCACAGAACAGCTCTGAAAACGTTAAATAACTCGAATGGCTAAAGGTGGCTCTGGGTGAAATAGTGCATCAGTAGCAGAAGTCTGGAGTCTTAGCTTAGAAACAATGTCTTTTTATGCTTGGGTTGACCTTTTAGTGTTCTTGGGGTTTTTTTGGTTTTTTGTTTTTTCTGGTATATCTATAACTAAACTAGAGCTGCTAAAAGAAAAACACACATAATGAGTAAAGACCTTAAAACCTATATATCAGTTTACTTACAAGGTCAAACATAATTAGGCTAAACTAACTACATGTAGTTCATTTACGGCCCATATTGCTTAAATAAAACCAGTCCCTAAAGCAGCCCAAACAAGGGAGTTACAAGGGCAGCCAGATCTATGCAGGGCACCCTCAGCACCCTCCGGTATCAAGACCGTAACGAGCAGGAGCGGTCTGCGCCATTTGAGACAAACAGCTGCTCTCTGTTCGCACAGACAAAAGTGCAATTGTTTTTCCATGTATTTGACTAGCTAAACAGAGCCTTGGCTTTAACGCAACATGTTTCCCGAGTCATTTGCTTCTATCATGAAAGGAAGCCAGTCTGTGTCTTGAGCAGCGACAAGGGAAGACACGGAGAAGTGTGGGGAAGGGTCTGTAAAGCAGGCAGCCGGGAAGCAGCAGCATCCCCAACACACTCGGGGCAGAAAGCTGCGATAACCACGATGCTGTAAACCCAACAGCATCTGAGGACCCCTTCCAGGCTTCAAGTGAAATGGATATTGCAACTCAACCTAATAATACAAAATGCCTTTCATCCTCAATTAGAGCAAAAGCAGTTCAAAATGCCAGCATTTTGCTGTACCGGCCTCTAATTTTATGTCTTTTTTATAGACACTTAGGATACTTTTTTTATTATTTCAGCCATTCTGCAGGTAAGTTTTTCAGGTGACAGTCCACTCTTTAGAGAGCCTGGACTACCTAAGAGTGACCTGCAACAGCGTAAGAAAGCTCGAGCAAGGGTAAGATCCCAGCTGTTCTGGCTGGCACTAGACCTCACCGTTCAATGGGCTATAGACCACGCTGGAATTTGGGAGCTGTATCAAAACACAAACACAGCTCTGTTTTACAGTGCAGCTGAAACCAAGACTGCTTTCTCTCTTTCTGAATGGCTACAGCTGTAAGACTTCAGAAACAATCAAGAAAGCACTTTCGTAAATGCAGGGTGTTCAGATATCTGGGTTATCCTGCCATAAAACACCACTTACTCAAAAGGAATTCTGAAACCTACTTTTATTAAAATAATGTGACTAAATTTAAAAAAAAATCCACTGACCTGCAATTACACACCTGCAGACATTTTTTATTTCTCATTTGTATTTAGTATTGATGAGAGGGAGCCAAGGTATAGACACAAGTACAGAAGGTCACTTGTTGCCCGACAGCATTTTAGGTGACTGGGCTACGAACAAGTTCAATTCTAATGTCAACTACATTGCTGTAAATGCAGAAGAAGGAGCTCTGAGGTATTATGAAACTTTCTGTATTTGCATAATGTTTCAGTTGTTGCAAAGAAAAAAAAAAAAAGTACTTTTATTGCCCAGTAAAACTCTCTCTCTGCTAAAAGAGTCTTTAGAAAAAATCACACAGAGTTACTGGAAATGTAATACCGTACTGCAGGCCAAAATTCAGGTCTCAGATCAGCAAGGTTTTACTTGGGTCCTATAAATTTAAGGGGAAAAAAGGAAATTCACTATTGAAGGTGAAATTTATACTCAAAAAGCTAAATCCACTCCTTTTATATTTTACATAGGAATTCCCACTGCCTTAACTCCTTTTTCTACAGTGACTAACATGGGTCCTGTTGTTCCAAAACAGGACTGAAAATCATAAAAATAATGTTTCTCTGTTTTCTTTTGTGTGTGTAGTTTGAGGTTTACATCATGCTGGAGTGACGTTTGAGCACTGCGCTGCCCGTCTGCACGCGAGTGACATTTTTCATATTTTCTGTACTTCAGGGGGATGACTTTCCACATGAAGAGTTTTGATTTCATTATTTTTTAACAGTCCCTGATTGCCAAAGCAAGCATCAGTCTCTAGGCCAACATAAAGCTGGCTGATTTCTTTTAGGTGATTTTCCCTCCACCGAACAGAAGCCCATGGCCCATTGAAGGTCCATTGAAAGGAGTGCAGTCCCACACCCCGTCTACTTGGTGGTGACTGTGCACTCGGAGACACCGGCACAGGGGTGGAGTTCTCTCAGTGACTCAAACCAACTTCAAGTGAAATACTGGGGCCTCAGAAGAGATGTCTTCAAAACAAACTGATCCTTAAACAATTCTCAGGGGAAAGAAGCAAGGCAAACCAAGGATGCAAGCAGAGCAATGGAGATCCATCAAAAAAAAAAGTAGGAATGTAGGATGAAACAGTTGCACAGACTGAATTTTGGAGCCTGTATCGATGCAACATTGCTTCGCAGGAGTCAGTAGGTCCAGTCTGTAAATTTGGATCTACATGTTGCTCTGAGACTGGGAAAGCTAGACAATATGCTGTGAACCACGGTCCCACGAAGCACAAGGAAGCTTTAGAAAACCTGGAGTTTTATTCATTTGTACTGGCAAAAATGCATCTACTCATCAAACTTTTTGATTGTGTCAGGTTTGTTGGTATTTTACTTTACAAGAACACCTATGTATTCTGGTAGGAAAATGATCAGCTTAGTTGCACAGAGAGTTTGTGACAGGGTAAAGAAGAGAACCCAAATCCAAATTGTGTCTTCCATGTGGCCACCATGGGGCAGGTTCCACCAGCAGGTCAGTGGTACAGTGTCTCTAAGATAAGTCTCCTGCCACTTGAAGAGGTCCAACAATGACAGGGCTTCCACCATGGAAAAGAAATAAAGCAGACTGAGTAGCTGATGCAGCAAAGGGGCAGAAGAGAGACTGATTCACAGCTCATCCAGTCCTGCCCTGGGATTCCTAATGACGAGAGGAAAGGGGGACTGCTGAGAAAACATTTCATGATTCCCATCAACCTAAAGACCCTGTGCTAAAGCGAAGGATGATCAAGGCCAGAAGGACTCTGTTGTTGCACTAGCAGTATTCTGCAATGAAAGCAAAGGAGATATTTGCCAAACCTTGTCTCCTTTTGGCAATCAGACAAAGTGACATACAATGCAGCTAGCAAAATCATGCTTTCCTTCAGAAAAGAAGCCCCTAGTCTGGTGAGAGCGCTGAATTCACAAAACTCTCAGACAAGAGGAGACGGGTGCGATGCAGCCTGCTGCCCAGTACTCACGGAATTATGCTACTATCATAATTGTGATGGCAACAATCCCGGTATAGTTAGAGTATCAGGGTTTTAGGGTAGGTCCAGGGAAAGTGGTAACAAGACTCACTTTAAAAAATGTGTGAACCAGTGTTAATTAAACACACGCACTGGAATGGGAGGGTTACAGGGGCATCACTACAGCTTACCAGCAAACTCCTTGAGCAAATGATGACCACAGAGCACAAAGAGGCGGCAGGCACAGAGGAGGAACACCCAGGCACAGATTCATGCATCAATTGAGAAAGTACAGTGACTGCCATACATGCTGTTAAACAGTTGTAAAGGACAACCAACCAACCACTGATCTACTTTTCATGTCGATGGCAGAGTTTTTTCACATTCACAAATATTGGATCTATTCCAAAGTATTTTGAATCATCATGCTACTGACTAACACAGCTGGCTTACTAAATTTTTCTTTAGAGTCTTTTAGAACAATTTCTACCAAAGATCAAAAGAAAAAAGAAAGCATCCATACTGTTGACCATTATGTTCTTACTATGTCCTAATGTGACATCCGCTCTTTCCTTAGCATGATTTGCAAGATGTTCAAGGCTAGTGGCTACACTTCTCAGCTCACTCTCTCCAGTCTCTGTGATGGATAGCAGCACAGAAGATCTGAATTTCTGGTTAGAGCTGCATAAAGTGAAAGATGGAGCTACAACTTGTTTGAATTTTCTTTGATTTTGCAAAACCAGAGGTGATTTTATGCTAAATTGTCAAATTGGATTTCTTAAAATTAGATTTCTCTGAAGTCATAGGCGCTTGAATACAGCTTCCACGTTTCTATGGGGGAGAATAGACCCTTATATTACAGTTTATGATCAGATACTGTCAGAAAATGAGGCACTTATTTATGGAGACATGTTTGAATCTTGCACATACATCGATATTCCAAGGCCTACAGTAGTGGCATTCATTGCACAGAGTGCTATGAGCATTTAGCTCTGCTGTTTCTCTGTTTATGGACAAGCTATGAAAGCAGTTTGTCAGCAACTTTTATTTGAGTGTTCACATTACCAAATACATTCACTCTGAATTCACTCTAGTGTAATTATCAAATTTAGCAGCGAGCTGATAACACAGCTAAAGGAAAATGCCAACCTGCCTCTGTTTTATGCTGTAATTGAAAACAGATGGCAACTTATGTAATTTATGCTTTTCTACAACCGGTAACGTGTTGGCATAAGATAAGAATTCTAAGACTGAACTGCATCTGCTTCGACAACACCATACCCTAGTGCACAGTATAAGTATTTATCTGAACCTACTTCATCTTCTCATTCAGAGCTCAGTCACATAAGACAGTGAAAGTACCCTTCGGATACCTTCAATCAGCACTGAAGCATCTCCCCGGTGTCTTAAAGGGTTAGAGCCTCAGCACCAAGCACCAAGAGATCTTCCCTCTCCTAAGCTTCATGGAGAGGGTTAAATTGAGGCGCGTTCATTGTGCCTTATCTATACAATATAAATCCCAGTCTTCAAGCTCCCGCTAGGCTAACTTTACAGCTTACAAAGAAGTTGCTCACTTAGGATGTCCAAGCTTCTCTACTTTTCCCCCTATCCTGTAAAACAATAGAGATTGGCCATAATCATAAATGGGATATTTTTTCCTTGGGTAATTTTTTTTTTAAGCATTTTTAGACTGGTTTATCTTGCTTGTCAAACAGTTAAGCAATCACTATGTTTGAGGTCAGATTGGCAAAGACCACAGAACAGGTTTTGCTTTTTCTCTGCAGCAAGGGGTATGTTCAACCTCCCGAGAATTCCACAGTTCAAATTTCTTCCTGTTGCAGAAATCTAAGGCATTCCTCTGATGTGACATGTTTTTGGGTTGGTTTTCCCCCTACTTGGCACCTTACAATGGGTAGTTTTTAGTCCTTTATGTTACAAGCCTGTAATATTTTGTGATTGTGGTGGAATTTGGACTCCTCAGACTAACCAGATAGTACCTATGTACCTTTGACTACAGGGAGACTGGGCTTGATGACCTCAAGGGACCTGACAGCAATCTGCTCCATGAGATAGTGGCTACTCAATTACACTTGAGATTTGGCTCTTATTCCGCTAGTGAAATCATTTGAGAACCCAGACCTGAAATACTCATTTGTGAATGCAGAAGACGATGGCACAGGCAGAAAATTTATGAGGCTGACCTCCTCCCTGCACTAACTTTTAAAGATCAGAAGGAGAGCAGAACCATGCTAAGGTGCTGGCTGTGTACCGCAATCCCCAAGCAGAGCTCAAAAAAAGAGGTTGGTACCAGTGACCGTAGGTGGTCCCCCAAACTCCCTACTACTAACTGAAATTAAAAAGAACTAGAATAGAGTAGAAAAGCTTGAGTGGCCTTTGCAACTTGCATGATACAAAGACCTTAAGTGTTACAGCTATAAATACTAATTTGCTCAAAATCAGTTTAAAGAACCAGCTATTCTTCAGCATCCCTCAAATGTCAGAGCTGGGTACTGATTTCTCCAGCCAAAAGGAAGAACAGACAATCAGCAAAATGAGTGATCAATTTGTCTCTTTCACAAGCCTTACAACTAAGCTAGGTCTGGTAATTTTATCACACTGTTGGGGTGACGTCACTAAACAACAACTTGTGATGCATAATTTAAGTTACTAGCTTCAAGTCCAGTTATGTAACTTTTCAAAGAATACTTGTACCTTAAAAATAGAAAATAACTTATAGAATAAAACACTGAAAAAAGGAGAAAAAGAGTTTTCCTGACAACAACTATCAATATTTAGCAGTCTTCCACAGAGACCCGAATTTTGCAGCCAGTCAATACTGAATATTAAAGCAACGTGGGAGCTTCAAAATCCTGCTGCTCCTGTCTTCCGCTGCTGACGACAGCAGTCAGCAAAACAGAGCTGCAAATGACTTAGAAGCACGCATCGCAACACTGACTCCTTTCAGAGCCCCACGTCGCCTCCAGCTCCCACTTATTAACGCGCTTACTGCAACCGTGCTCTTCGCAAGGCTGTCGCAGGCAACCGCATTTCAACAAACCAAGTCTAAAAATACTTTAATAAAGCTAATTGACAAGATATTTATTAAATTATTTGCCCAGCCTCATACTTGAAACCTCAGACTGTAAATGGCAATCCTATTTACCAGCCCCAGAAGAGGTATTAAGACTTAAAGCCAAATACTTCCCATCCTCTCACACCTCCTCCGCAGACGATGCTCGTAGGGATTTCAGAATTAAATTGTCTGAAAATTCCCCTAGAAGAGAATGTCACCTATAACGAGACAGCAAGTGCTGCCACGCAGAGGGGCACGTGTGCAATCGAGACCTGTGCATTCCAGCCACCCAACGCCGTGCACACTGTGCAGCCACTGTGTGTGGTCAGAGCTCCATCCCAAGCTCATTGAGTTTTCTACTCAGACTCCCAATTCACAGCCCTTTGGATCAGGCCAGGAGCCCAGCCAAGGTCAAACTGAAAGCAAGCCACCACAAAGTCCTTCAGGTAGGTTGAGCCTGTCACGTTTATTGCTTTATATAATACACGGTAGAGTTTTTAAGTGCACAAACTGAGGTCCTACAATGAGACTGTAGGCAGTAGTCCTCTTTCAACAATTTGTCCAGCATAATGCAAAGACAGGAATATACTGTTCTCCAAGACAGATAAGTGCAAAATCACAAGCTTTACAAATAAAGACACTTCTACAAACAATTACACTGGATACATCTCAGGAGGAAAAACCCCACTGCTACTGCCAAGAGCTTTCCTACAAACTGCAACACCAAGTCTTGGCACTTCCTCAAATTCTTGCCCTTTTCATCATAGCCAACTCTCCTTGTTAGTGCTTCTTTGGTGTAGTGCTCAGAGCAACACTGGCAGACAAAAGCCTCTTGCACCATCCCACCAGAAGTTACTGGGCCCAGCAGCCTATTTTTGAAGCACCCCTCCTGCAGCTTCCACACAGGGGAAGGTTTATTTTCAAGGAGCTGTCATCTAAAGCCTGTCATATGATTCCTTTAAATTTGCCAGATTGAAGAGTTCTGTAAACAGATGGATTAAGTGACATAGATTTTTAAAAATTTCAAACACCGCACTATAATTTACATACCTATTGCCATGGGAACACCTCAACAAAAAAAAAAAACAACACTAATTTTCAAAGAAAACTGGCATTTCTTCACCAGGGGCTAAAGGTATTCAGCATTTCTGAAAATGCGGTGCCAATTTTGATGTCTAAACAGGGGTTCATCTCATATACAGCCATAATGTTTTATGTGCAATTCTGCTTGGAAAAGCAATTTTATACAAAGACACCACCTTTGCAAATAACCAGATCTATCCTTTGTGCAAATTCGAAGCAATATATCCTAGTTTTACTGTCTAAAATACTGTTTGCTCCCCTCAGGACAGTGGACTACTTTACATTCTTATGTCTTGAATGGCTCAGGTAAACCTCTGTAACCTCATCACAGTACATGAGCGCGTGGAGAGCACAAATGGAAGATATGAGGACATAATTTGGTACATAAAACCAGTTTCAGAGGTGAAATATGAAAGAACACAGCTTAACTGAAACATCCTACTGTGTAGTCACAGGGCTGCCAGCATGAAATCAAAAGTAAAAACAGCCCTAAGCTGCTGAGTGCAGAAGTGAAATCTCTCTAAGATTATACATACAACACTACAGTGTTATTTTTACAAGTCAGGTTTCAAAATAGATCTACTTTATTACTAGCTGCTATATTCAAAGAGTAAAAGATGCTGTTAGGTACTAAACTCCCAGGTTCAGGATCTAGAACATACACACATATAAATTCATTATTTTTAAATTTAAGGCAGAATTACTATTTGAAAATTATACTCCACATATAGAAATCGTAACTGTATATTTTATTTTGCTCAGGCTCTGAGCAACCTGATCTAGTTGAAGATGTCCCTGCTCCTTGCAAGGGGGTTGGACTAGATGACCTTTAAAGATCTCTTCCAACCCTAACTATTCTATGATTCTATGATTTAGGTATTCTATAAAACACAGAAAAAATTCCAGCTCCCTCAGGAATCAAGCCATTTGTCAGCAGGATGTGCCAGGGTGCTGCATGCACCAACAGGCTCTGCAGTTGCTATTCCCTGTCCCAGGGGTTTGCCTGCCCATACTCAAAAAAAGTAAATGCTTCAAAGACAGTATGTACTTGCAAGTTTCATTTAAAAAAAAAACAAAACAAAACAACAACAACAAAAAAAAACCCCAGCAGCTGGAGGGGAGAAATCCCTGCAGTGCATTTGCTAAGGAGGGTGCCACACAGGACCTGCCTCCCTGGAGTGGTGGCAGCGTGCGCTCTCTCCAGCTTGGTGGGTGTGAATATATGAGGTGAGTGTGATGGGAAAGGGAGATTAATTAGAAGGCAGGACAAAATTTGTGACAAACTGAGCTGCATGTGGAATACATCTGAAACCTTCATCTGTGGTGTTACCATACAATAAAATATGACATAAATTAATAATTTAATCTTTGCATCTGGGCCAGCCTGGACTCTGGAGTAGGTGTAGCAGCTAGTTTCCCTTTCCTGCTTTTATCTGTACTTGGCGTAATGCTTTGCTTTCATTTTCGCACTGCACAACACAGTGATTAATTCACAGATATATGCAGGATGTGATCCAGATGCACAGGTAAGTCAATGGGCTCTGCATTAGCAGTACAAAAGCCTTCACTTGGAATTTGCATTTATTTATTCTTAAATCATATATAAAACTATTTCAACCCTTTATGAAATATGAAAGTATCATATATTCTTCTTTCTAAAATGTCTTTAACCTTAACTGCTTTACAGTGAACAATTGATTTACAGTGAATGCTAGCTGCACTTCCAATGGGATGTCTGACTTTGCCTCTTTCAATACAGCTGAAGTTCTGAAGCTGCATACCAGCAATGACATAAATTGCAAAGTTAAGAGGGAAACTAAAATTGTGCAGAGTTAGCAAAAAGGTAAAAATAACAAGAAAACCACAAAACTCCACAACCACCAAAACCAGTCAACCAACCAAAAAGAACCCAAACACACCACCACCACCCCCCAAAAAAAAAGGAAGAGATCAAGAAAACAACTTAGAAAGGATAGATGAGTTTCATGTGAAAAAAAAGACTTGAAGAATCCCAAGGACAGAAGAAAAGAAAGAGAAGGGAGGTGAAAGGCAGCAGAACTCACTGTGCACAAACATCTGAAACTGAGACAAAGATACTCAGCTGTGGAAACAAAAGCACCTCTCCCATCCCAAAGCTCAGGCAGCCCACTAAGCAGCACACATCTCCTGGTAAATTGTCCTGTTTTGAAAACCCACCTTCATCCCAGCTGCGGCTGCCGGCCCGCTGGGGTCCACAGCCTGGATGTGGCAGGGCTTGCTCCCCCGTACCACAAAGCCCCAGCCCACTGCATCACCAACGATCTGGAAAGAGAAAAGAAGGATGTGATCACCTTCAAGCAGCTCAGTGAAATTCAAGGGGATAACATTTAAATGGTTCAAGACATAATTTCAGTATCTCTTTGATTCCAAATACAATAAAGGACATTGTGCAACAGCCTTGTCAAAGCCTCTGTACAGGCTGCTAAATGACTCGTGGGAAGGGCTCTGTCCAAAAGACTCCTCTTGCTTTTAATGAACTTTTTTTTTGTCAAGCTAGAAGGCTGTAAAAAGTAATGCTTCCAATGACTAGGTTTGAAAATGTTACAAAAATGTATTTACAAAAAGGCTTTCTCTAGTAGTGAATATGAATCAAAATTTCTGTCCCACAATAGTCTAGAAAGACCTCAGTAGAAAACTTCAATTTGGGTAGGAAATCCACTCCTGCAGTGCAAGTATTACCAGGAGCACAAAGTCTAGATGAATTTGTATAATACAAATGTTATTGGCTTTATGTCATTTTACACTTCATTTAAGTCAGCAGTACTATGTTGGCATAAAGTCAGGATAAACAAGTGCAGAATCAGACCTGAAATGTGTGGAAGTACTGATAACGGAGTTTGGGATTTTAAAGTGCAAACCTTAGCAAATGCAAATCAGCTCTCATTATCCCATCAGAAAATGTCTGTTTGGATTACCTTATGCCAACAACATGCAAAAAAATCACGAAAAATACTGAAGACATACCGTAAAAGTTTTTCTTACATATGGGGCTCCAGGCATCAAGAGCTCATCAGCAGTCACAGGTCTCTTTAATACTGTGGAGGTACATAAATGAAAATTCAATATAAACATTCCTCTGGAGTTTCTCCTAATAAATAAGTTAGAGTGTTGGGACACAACATCTTTTTGGTCCCAGTTCCTATACACTCTTTCAGTTCTTGCAGACTTGCTTGAAAGTAGTAAAAGAGCCAAGGAAAAGACAGCAGAATAACTCTTGAGTAAAAATAATGAGAGCTTTGGAAAATCAGGGCATTTAGCCAACAGATCCACTAATCCACAATTAAGATCCACCAAACACTATGACAAACATCAGAAGGGGCTGTTCCTGTGTCCAGGGTTGAAACGAGTGACCAATCCTCCTAACATGGAGCAGCTTTCTCCGTGGTTAGCTCTGTACATGTTGGGTGCTCTCTGCTATTTCATCTGAGTTGAGTTTGAATCGCAGAATTAAGTAATAAGAAAATTCTGCTTGGGTCAGGAATTATCCCAATAAAGAGATTTCTGCAATTGTAGGCAGAGACATCTAGACCCCATCTTACCCAGAGGCAGCCTAGGTATACCTGGCTGGAATTTTACATGAAAGGAAATAGCAGTGAGTTTCTGCAGGTGATTCTCTTTTGCCTTCCTATGCATTGGGATAATTTTCCCCTGAACAAAGTAAATGTAAAGTTCTGCCAAATCAAATTGATACTATTCTGTGTACCATTTTTAATCTGTCTATAAATGCCTCATAAGATGGATGTCTGCCTTTTAGTCACAGGTGGAAGATAAAACTTCCCACAGATGGTATTTGAAGACATTCATGAGTTTCTTAATTACATTCATGGGAGCAGGGAGAATTCTAGCATACAAATCAATATGTATTTTTTTTTTTTACTTTCCTGTGGATTTTGACAAACTGTCATTTAGCCAGTGTTACACTTTCCAGAGCATGCCTGGTCAATGTAAAAAACCTGAATGATTATGCTCATTTGACAACTCAGAATCAGGTAAATCATCCACAAAGGACTCTTTTGTGTGCCTCCTTTCATTATACCTCCAGAAATTTTTTTTTGTTTGATGATTGTTTTTCTACATGACTGGCCAAGTCATGACCTGAAGTTTTTAAAATGTTTGCCTGCAAGAGAATTCATCTGACAATATACCTCTGCCTTGTGTTTATGAGCGCGCAGTTCAGCAACATGATCTGGTTCTGGATAGCAGGAAACTATTTGTGAAAAAAATCACTTTATAGTCCAGCAGAGGATTAAGAACTCCTCCATAACATTTACATCTGACAGCCTTATGTTAACTGCTGTAAGATGACGTGTGGATCTGTACTTGTGCTACAGGACAAATTGCCCTACATCACCAGTAATTGTATAATTCTTGAAAATAAGTCTGTTTATAAGTCAGTTGCTGTCTTCTTTCAACTCTAAGCCTGCTGTTAAAGCTATTCAGAGTTTGAAAACTAGTCCTAAGGGAGAATTTACTTTAAAAAATAAAGAATTTATGCAAGGACTATATCAGACTATTAATTTTCTTCTAGTGTTGTGTAATCAGCTGCATTAAAACAACTTGTTCTCACTACTCATGGCTGACACTTCGTATATGATCAGAACCATAAATGAATGGAATAGTCAGCATACTTCAGATAACACACACTTCTATGGGCAGCACATGAATGCTGCTTTATCTGTCCCAGAAAATTTTCCAGGATGTAATTAATGATGTACTGGGGCCAAAGAGCTCACCATACAAAATCTATCAGAGCGTTTCTGGGAAGTGTACCTGAGAGACATTCTGCTAAAACATGAGACTGTGGCACTCTCTGTATAGGTGCAAACCCATTGCATACAGGGGTAAACAGCTTGGAAGTTGGCACTGAATGCCCAAGAGCAGTGTACCCCAAGGATGCCATGACCACCAGCACTGCTAGAGTTCCCTCAAGCTGGACAGCGGGTCTGGTGTAGGGGGTTACAGCTTCTGGGCACACAATCCTACTGAGTCCTTCCAATTATTTTAATTTAGAGCCCCATACTAAATTCTCAGCAGAGCATAAGTAGAGGGAAGGAAATGTACTAAAAGAAGAGAGAAATAAAATGTCCCCATAACTATGCCTCTGTTTCTGATGGCCACTCTGCACAGCAGGAATGAAATGCACTTTAGCTCCCTCACCTCCAGAGCACACTGTCAGTGTTTCGAACTGGATTCATATCGTGCTTGAGGCACTCTCTAGTAATCACTTCAAATGCCAGCATCCCTTTGAAAGCAAAGTACACACATCCACTGAGGCCCTACCCTGCTGCACAACGCTCCCCACACCATCAGCAGAGACCCGGTAAATTTGAAATAATAAGAAGCAGGGAATCTGCTTTGAAATTCAGGGCTCTTTTTGAGGAAAACAGAGAGGCTGAAAAGATATCTACCCTGGTCTGTCTTCCCTTTCCCAGATGCACAGTAAGAAATAATTTGAAGTGAACTGTGAAAGAATGGGTGTGTTTAACCTTCCGGCATGGGATAGGAAATCCTTTCAAAAGGAAAATAAGCTTCAGCACTACTTTTACCTTCCTAAACAGACCAGTGTAAGACCTAGACAAACTAAGATGTTGAAATGATCCCTGACAGATTGAAACAATGCTGCCTCTTTTTTTAGAGGCTGCTCCTTTTTGAGTTGCATTATTTCACAACAACTCAAGCGGCCACTGGATAGTTAAACCCTCCTCTGACTTGCACCAAAGGAATGTTTCTACGAGGAGATTTGTATTGGTTCACAGCTTGGCAATGAAGAGGCAAATCTGGGCCTCTGACTGCATATCCTCCAAAGAGAGAAACTGCAGCTCAAACCACAATTACGGGCTTGATGCAGAGATTATTAGAGGCAGACGTCTGGCCTGTGTTTAGCAGGACTTCAGGCTAGAAGATTATAATACTCCCCTCTGGCCTACAAAACCTGTGACACTGTGAATTTTTAACATATCCTTGGAAAGATAAACTTAGACGTGACATTAGGCATTCTTCACTCCTCATTAGGCATTCTCAGACATTCTTCGCTCCCCAAACAGATGATTGCACCCTGACTCCTGTGCGTCGTAAGCGATGCTGGCGCTCACCAGATTTGGGGTTGCAGAGCACGGGGGGACTGCTGCTGAGTGTTGGGCTACTGCTGAAGTACCCGCTGCTACCACAGCTACTCATGCTGCTCCTCCGTACTGCCGACACGATCTTTATCTCCTTGGTGGGGCTCACTACAAACAGGGAGAAAATACAAAGAGAAAAGGAATTGGTATCAATTATTAAACCCATTTCCCTGGTTTCTTTAAAACAGTAGCAATAAGCCACACTTTTGCTGACAACATGGGGAAGAGGTTAGTGTGTTTTCCATAGTTAGAAGAGTCACTGCATGAGTACGATATACTCATGTATACTGTAGCTAACATGATGGCTGAATTGTTCCTATTGCAGTGTCTTCTAGGAGGCATTTCAATATAGGGAAATAATTTTTCCCATTTTTCCTTCTACTTCCCATTTATTCTTTGGTTCTTGATATTGCTGTACAGCAAAAGCTGCAGGACCTCTTCCCCTCACTTTTGCCCTTCTTGAAAACTCCACATAGAATATATAGAATCATAGAATGGTTTGGGTTGGAAGAGACCTTCAAAGGTCATGTAGTCCAAACCCCTGCAAGGAGCAGGGACATCTCCAACTCGATCAGGTTGCTCAGAGCTCCATCCAACGTGGCCTTGAATGTTTCCAAGGATGAGGCTACGACTAATTACATTGGGCTTGGGGGGATTTTAACCTGTTCTGTTTGTTCATGGACACTGATTTTTGATCAGCATTTGACATACTATGGATACCAGAGCAAAACCACCCCAGGGAGCTAAAAATTTTATAAATTGAGCAAATGGACAATCCCTACGAACAGGGACACATCATACCCTGCTCTGCTTTTTTTCAGATAAACACTGAAAGCCCTTGTCCAAAAAGGATTGTTTAACATCCCATGAAGTCACTCTACAGACTGCAGTATAGTTGATGAGTCACCTGAGAGAAAACTGGTGTGCTTTCTGTTGTCATGGTTCTGCTTGCGCAGGCAAAACGGGCTGTCATGGCTTTCTGGCATCAAGCGAGATTTTTCAGTGAGGAGCTCCATTAATCGCCGCCGCCGGCGGAAATTCATTCTGCACTGGTAGAGCAAGTTGCTGTCCATAAAATGGTGCTTGTTGGACACTGGAAAAAGAAATGGATAGAAAGTCTACGCCTGGTAGGACTGAAATCAGCGCATACCTCTCTGCAGTGTGTGCACTACATGCCTTGCTATAATGAAGCAACACCAGGAGCTCTGCCCTCCCCTCTGCACACTCAGAAAAAAGAGGAAAGTGATCAGCTTCACGCAGATAGCTTCAATATACACGTGTTTATAGCCTCAATAACAAAGTAAGAACTTCAGTTGCCATTGCTGAGAGGAATCTTTCACATTACCTTGATTAATGACAAGCACTTCTTATTGTCAAGTGGAAATGGAAGTAGTTTATCTTTCTGTGACAGGTTGCACAATGATCCATCTCCACAGGTGTCCTCTGTATGCCGTTTACTGCTGCTGGTCACTGCAGACCAGACTTAGCGCCTTACATCAAGTTTTTTGTAAGTTCAGCAGCCTCTGGGAGCTCTGACTGACTACCTTGTTCAGAGCTACAGGGCAGCAAAGAATCAAGACCTGTGTATTTCCTCTGTCTTGTTCACAGACATCATGTCCCAGACACTTCCTGCAGGCCACTTCCCCTGCTTTGCACGGATACGCAAGGTTTGGGAACAGGCATCTGGCCAAAAATCATTTCTTACATAACAAACAGAAGTCTCAATTACAACCTGTTTTGACACAGAGAGCAAATCTCAGCTTGCTGGTGTCAGAGCAAGAGCGCTGAGCCTACCCGCAGACGGCAGCATCGCCGTAACGCCTGTGTGTTTGCTGCCACTGATGCTGCATCTTAACAGCGATGAAAAATGCAGCAGTTGGATGGAGTTCTGTGCCAGGTCCTGAGGGTGCTCTCACTCCTTCAGGGTTTGATTGCAGAAAAGACCTCTGGAGTGCTCCCTGCATTAGTACTGCAGCATCTTCAATAGCTGCAGTAGATGTTTTGGTTGAGTTTTCTCCATCTTCACTAGCTCCTGCAATCACGTTCCACAGACATTATTTCCCACAGTTGACCTTTTCCATGAGGGATCTAGATTCTGGATTTACCTAGTTTATAAACTGCTTTTCTTCCAATATTGAATCATAGGAACTGTGGTTTATACGTATTTATATGTAAAGAATGAATAGCATAGATGTGCACTCAGGGGTCAGCCAAGTCTGTGAGTACGTGACAGTCATTTGGCCTCAGCCTCCTACTGCAGACACTGACAGCCTGCTTTTTGCTCTGTCCAACACGTGGAGTCCAAAAGCAGCAGAACACAAGGTGCTACACCAGATCCAGAGCCTGGAGCCCCACTGGCCCCCTCTCCCTTTGTCCTCATCCTAAAAACACTCTTTCTTGCTCTCATCCCTTCTTAATACTTCCGTGTGTCTCAGATTGCTCCCCATGAGCCCCACAGAAGTACACCCCATACATGATAGCCTGGCAAAAAAAGGCTGTATTTAAACATAAACTGCCAGTATCTCATTTGATGCTTGCGAGCTGAAGGAATAGCCTCAAAGAGGAAAAAGCCCAGTTCCCTTTCTCCAGTATATTCATGCCAGGGATGTCAAGTCATCCAGGCAATAAAGAAGACACCAGTCCCAGCCATGATCCTCAGGGCACAGCCCTCCATACGGATACAGAAACTGCCATATGGGGTCAGACCATACATCTGTCTTGCAAAGAAGTATGTCTCTTGCCTGTCTGGGCCACTGTCAAAGAGGGGACACTCTATGCAAATGGACTTGCCTTTAGGACACAAGGAACCATCAGGACACAGGAGCTTTCTGAACTGCATGTGCTTGTACCTGAGCTGCCACACAGACTGCCTGCTCCAGAGCCCTGCAGCATGGCACAGGCTGTAGGGCACTTCTTACAGTTTTGAAAGAAGGTAGATTTTTGAAACTCTGCCTTTTTTTTTCATGAATAAAGCAGAAAGGTCATGCCAGTCAGCCAAAATGTGATGTTTCAAGTACCATCTACACAAAAGACCTCTGTTACCTGGATTGCCTGGTTCTGCTGAAGAGCTTCAGAAAAGCAGGTGCCACTTGGCTTTTCTCTGCTTCATTTTGACACTGAACCTGTTTTTTTTCTCAAATCAGCCATACGCACCCTCCATGAGCCAAATGGCTTTAAGTCAAATTTAGCATTGCAAGCACTTCATTGCTGGTTTTTTAAACATTTATTATTGCAGGCACACACTGCTGCTGTGCTCCGCATTTTGGACACATATAGGATGCAATACTATTAAACAACATGTACTAATGATCACTATTTTTGAAGAACAGAAATAGAGGAGGAGAGATTTGGAGACTTGCCTACATCCACAAAGAGATTTGTGATCAGAAGCAGAGTTAATAGGTAGGTGTTCGCAGCTACCAGTCTCATTTTCAGATCACTGACACAGTAAGTAAATCTAGCAATATCTAGCAACATCCTACCACATTATTAGAATAACCTGATGTAAATAAAAAAAAAAAACTGTTTTTTTTTTTTTATGACATCTTAAAGAGTTTCCTGAAACTTTAAAAGACAAGATCTACTTATTCAGCACACTACTGGGATTCATAAGCTGAAATGAAAGAGGGGCCCACAAAGCCTTCCTTGGAAGTAGAATTACTGTTGCCAAATGTTTGCAATATAAGAAATACTGGTATGGTTTCTGATTCAAGTTAATATTACGACACTACAGTTTTTAAGTAAAACTATTCTGTTCTGTTTGTGTCATTAACTGAAGTGCTCTGACAGCCCTCAGAAATTATGATAACCAGACATCAACACACATTCT
Organism: Tetrax tetrax; assembly: GCA_009806455.1. Classification (NCBI taxonomy): domain Eukaryota; kingdom Metazoa; phylum Chordata; class Aves; order Otidiformes; family Otididae; genus Tetrax; species Tetrax tetrax. The sequence goes on from WHYT01016205.1 coordinate 333,949, forward strand.
TGTTGCAGTCATCACAAAGCACTCTGAAATTCTAGAATAATTATTGACCATGAAACTACATAATATAAACTTTTTGTATGGCAAGGTAGTGGAACATTTTTTAGAATAACAATACTTGTTTTGACTGAAAAATTGTAATATTACAATATTACTTACAATAGCGAAGCTTAGGTCTTACATTGAAGTAATTCATCCCTGCTGTAACTATTCAGTCCATGGAAGGGTGACTTTTTATACAATAAATGAATACAAGTGGAAAAGGTAAGACCAACGACTGTATGTTGTAGAATATTTGTATATAATTTACACAACAAAGGATTTGTAGCCAGAATGTTTATGACAAGTAGTATTAGCACAGATTCTGGAGCGCTCATTGACTTTCAGAGTTTAATTCCTCATTTCTGCTGACAGTTCACATTTCATGTGAGACTGTTAGAATAACAGTGTGCATCCTCAGTTTGAGCAAATAATGTATTTGTAGCACCATGTAACTTTTTGCATATTCCTTGACTAAAAGGTAGAATTTATGTACACTGATGAGTATCAGGACCTGTATTTGTACATAATGAGGGTGATGTGAAGAGCAAGGTGGGGTGACTTCATGGGTTTCTCACTCCAAGTTAATTCACAGGTCCTCATGTGGCAACATGTTCATGTTATGATGTGCACCTTATGAAACATAATGAAACTGTAGCAAAAACAGTGAAGGAAATATATGGTGACTGGCAGCCTCCAAAAACACAGAAGTGGATTAAAAGAACTCCTGGGCCTGGAGGGAAAGGCACCAACACTAATTCAGTCACTGATGTCAAACTTTCCAGGTATGGTCACAACCCACTGGTCCACAAATGCAGGCCACAAAATTTCTCCCAGAAACAGAATTAAAAAACTGTATTTTAATCTTAAAAAAAACTATACTTTATTCTTACTTTAAAGCAGCCTGTAATGACCACTTTACTCTTCCCTTTATGAGCTGTTCAAGATTTCAGTTACTTTCCCTGCCAGGCAATAAAGATTTAACTCAAGGCTGAATTTGTTTAACTTTAGCTGCTAATAACTGGACTTTGCCACACCATCATCAGAGAGTTATGTAAGATCCGGTCAGAAATATTTGTAAAAGAAGTCTGTGAAGTGATGAAGCCAACTCTCAAACATATCTTTGATTAATTGAATAAATAATACCCCTTAAATTCTGACTTTTTAGCCCTCATTGAGTCCTCTTCAGAATTTCTTTATCCTTCTTAAAATCCATCTGCCAGAACTGCATGCTCACAGTTACAACCTCACTCCCCATCTGTTACTTGCTATCCTCCTTTTTGTACGTCTCAGACTCACAGTAACAGTTAATACAACTATACTGCACGAAAATCACAAGCTGGGAACAATTTGTGCCCTGTACATCCTCCCTTCCCTGCAACCTGGTGTTGCTTCACACCAATGAGCAGAGCCTGTATTCTCACTTCCTAGATGTACTGCCTTCTAGTTATACCATCAGTTATATGAAAATGCCTCTTTTGGGTAATGACCATTTAATTAATGGAGTTCAATGATTTGTTCACTGTCTCATCTACTCCTAGAGTTTGCAAACTTCATTGGCAAGGATATTAGCTAGTCATTCATGAGAAAAATCAGACTATTTATTATGACATTTCTTTGATCGAGAGCACCTAATGTTGCAGCTTTGGTCCTTCTTGTACCTGGCTGCTTCACAATTTCTGTCCAGATACATAAAATACAAATTGCAACATCCATGCAAATCTTCTTTCAGCTTCTGATTCTGAGACAAAATCCTGGGATCTGCCCGGGGCTGAAACAGCCTTCTCTTCTTTCGCAAGGAGTCTGATGCACAGTAGATAGATAGAAATATTAGCTTTACATTGATTTCACAGAACTCAGGAGGCTTTAGAAAGTACAAAAGCCTTTTTTAAGACATGGTGTGACTCATGCCTTAAAAATCAGGCCATTTTCATAACTGGCTTTTCCCCCAAATCCCTCCCACCACTTCAATTCCCTGTGATTTTTAGCGCTGATAATCCGTGTACATCTCCACCGCGGTGATTAATGTTTTCTACCAGCCGAAAGCTGCAGTTCCCAGTAGGCCACATCCAGTGAAGCACTCCAGCTGCTCTGCACATCTCCAGAAACACGACACTGTCACCAAGCGAGCCTGCGCTTGGAGCTGGGTAGTGGCTGCTCTGTGTCGAGGGAGCAATGGGAAAGAAATCAAAGTTCCCCGAGGAGCTGGATGAGCTCGAGAGAGAGCGTGGAGGACATGTTGAAGTGTGCGCTTGTTTGTTTGTGTGAGTGTGTGCTTGTGCTGAGGTGAAGAGGAAGGGGTTATAAAAGCATTAACAGAGTATATGGAGTTTTCAGTGCTGATACATCATGGCTTTCCCCACTTAAAAGCAGCACTGAACTAGTTCCAGCACTTCACAACACAAGCATTTCCAAGCCTTTCGCTGCACGAGGCAGTGGCCCCAGTCTATTCACAAGTATACTTCATCTTTTTACTGAGGTAGTTTCCTCCATTAAAATCACATTAAACCCAGTGCAGGAGATCACCCTGGACCTTCAGTATTACCAGCTGCAATGATCTGCACCTTCATACAGCAAGTTGCAGATGACCGTACCATTTTTGACCTCTGAAGTAGCAGGACATTGCCCCAAAAGCGTTGATGTCCTACTGAAAACAGTCGCAGGATGAGAGAGATGCTTGTGGGCTGCAGGGAGCAATGAGGGCTGCTGGTTTACCTGAAGGTGGGCATCGCTCGAGCTACTTCCCAAAGCGTGCCTAGGCAAGGGTCTGGCTCCAGCCCCATGTCCTTTTCCTTCCTCACTCCGTTCTCCTAAGCAGAACCAGCGTTTAAAAGGGAAGGAAACAAATCAACGCTGTAAAATAACAGTTCCCTAAAAAAATGCCTCCCTCGGTGGACAGCACACAGCTTGCTGAGCCCGTCTCTGCTGTGCCTCAGGCCTCTTGCCAGCTTGTTTTCGGTCCCTTGCCAAAAAAGCAGTGGAAGCGTGTGTGTGTGTCCACTTTGGCTTTCACAGAGCGAGCCCACAAGCTTGGAAAACACTGACCAGCTGCTGAGATCCACACAGCATGGCTGCTGGGCTTTCAGCTGGTCCTCACCCCGGCTCCATGCTGCCCGCCTCTGCCGCACGACCCCGCCGCTCCTGCCCCATCCCTTTTCCACTCCTGCCCGGCACCAACACACGTGCGGCTGGAGGAGAATAACCGACACTTTATTCTGCATTGGACAATGCTTTTCCCACTCCTCTCAAAGACTTCCTGTTTTTCTAAAGCTAATCTGGCATCTGAAAACACATTTTAATAATGGTATGTATTCAGATTAGTTTCCTTTTACACATTGACAAATTCCACCTGTTTGGAGCTCCCTCAAATCAAGGAAGAGAGGCTACAGATGTCCAGCGAGCACAGGGCCTTGAGTCTTGGATTCCCTGCAACTTATAAACACGACGCCTGCATTTCCACCTTTTGTGAATATAATATATGCTACGTAGACTGTAGATAAGCCCACCTGCGAATGTACTCAACTAGCATGTCAAACTCTTGGCACTGCAGCCGTACTACATAGTATTTTTTTCTCATTTGGATTACAAGACATTCACTTGAACGCACAATGGATCTAAGCTTGAACTGCTCTAGTTTCCACCGACTCTCTCGTATAAAACTGCAAGGCAGATCCTGGCCCTGAAATAAAAAATCCAGAGAGCTGTTCCAGCTCATCCTAGCTAAGGGTGAAGCCAGTGAGCATGTCCAGAAGTAAGCAGGTCCTGGACCTGTAAAAAAAACAGTGCTATAATTAGAGAACCATGTCTCCTGAGCTGTTTCAATGACCTGTGGTATATTAATGTAGTGCAAAAAAAGTCTAGACAACTTTTATACTGCCTTTAAAGTACCAAGGTTACAACAGACAACTGTCAAAAGTTATTGGGAACTGAAACACAGAATATCCTGCTCCCGTTAAAGTGGCATGTTCTGGTCAGTGCATTAACATTTTATTTCAGTTGCCTTAAAGTAGGTACGCAGATAAACTGTTTCTATATACATTTTGTCTTTCCAGTAGGTTTGCCATCTATTTGCAGTTTATTTTCAAATACAGGCAACTTACTTTAGCATGAAAAGTCAATGTTGAATCACACACGTTTCAGCAGCCTTTTCAGTTTGTATACGATGATGTATCGTCTTTAATTTAGCAAGTTTACAGAACATAGCCAACTGCTTTTCTTTGCTTCCAAATAAAGTATGGAAAGTACAGTCTGTGGCAAGGGAAGCAGAAGATGAAAAGGCCCATCTGGGTATCTTTTTTTTTCTGTTGCAGCTGTTAAAAACTGAAACTCATTCTCTGTCAGAAAAACAGAATTCCGTAGTTAATACGAAAAGAAGTCTTCATATATTATTTACGTAACGCATACAGCGTGAGGCTTTTTTAAAAACCAAATGCATTGCTGCTTTAGATAAAGACAACTGCAAGAACACAATGGGAAGCCGATCGAATAGGAAACGGGAAGATTATACAATTACATACAAAGTTCTTATTCTCCTACTTTCCTACTGAGGCAAAATCATGAAAAATATGCAAAGTGGTTTCCAGATTTAACATAAGCAGTTGAATTATGATGGGTGAGATTACTGTCCCTATGTATGGGAATTGTTGGGGAAGAACTGCCACACAAATAAACAACAGAGTGCCTCTGCGTGGCAGCGTCGCAGGGGGAACCAGGCTTAAGGTAAAAACAAAGTTGTGTTGCATGACTTCAAAGACTAACAGAAGGCTTGTGTTTTACTGAGATAAATTAAGGCACCATCCATAAAAACGTGATTTTTAATAATTTTTTGCATGGAGTATACACAATGAATGCTTGGATATATCCAACAGTTGATGAGATCCAGGTGTTGAGATCAACCAGAAAAATGATGTAAAAAAATCTATGTGTTAATTTTGGAGCAGAAAACCTATAACCATTTAAGTCAAGGATTTATGGAATGGTTCAATGGCACTTATAAATTGCTACCTGCAGTTGATATTTCCAAGAAAAAGGGCTCCAAAGAGAAATCTCAACTTAAGAAACAAGTGTATATTTCACATATATAGCAACTTTTCACTTATAAAGTAAGAAATGCTTGAAGGAATGCTAATCATAAGCAATTGGACATCTGAAGTAAATGTAACAACACATACTTCTTTACAATTTATGGAAATTTTAGATGAGAAAGGTAAAACTTTTAAACAAAAGTAAAAGAAATAATGCTTCATTAGATATTTAATCTACTTCCACAATTACAACAAATTTTCAACTGCATCATGCATCTTGACACTTAAAACTAAATGCACTGATCATCTTGTTAAGGGAAATTTTGCCATATAAAGGTACAGAGTTCTTGTAATGAATAGGGAAAATTAAGTATACCTTTTAAGACTTCTCTGCAGAGACAGGGAGATAGCATATGTCAATATTTACTGTTCTCACTAAGTCACTACAAAATGTTTGTTTTAATCTCTGAAAGTAATTTGCACAGTGGAGTTTTGCTGACAAAAGATTAACTCTTCAGAGGTGGTGAGCACCTGCTCCCGCAGAATATGTACCTGCCTTGAATGCGCCAGGTCTGGCCAAGTGCAATTAACTGAGTAAAACTTTTTAAAGCTGAAAGGTATTCTAAATGGGGGTGGGAGCAGAAGACATTTATATCATGTCTAGGACATCTTCCTTATTTACTTACACATGTACTATGATTATAAAATCCTAGCACTGATAAGATTTTTCTAAGAGGATACCTGCTAGCCAGTTATATCCAAAAGAGATTTTTCCATCCCTCATTCATGTGGGAAAGCAAAGTCTATCGTCTTTCCAGAACTCACCACATGTGTTTCTCTGCTGGGCTGAGGCTGGGAATCTGCATCCCAGCCCACCACAGCAGAGTGGGCAGCCATGCAAACTGCTTCATGCTGAACCATGCTGCGGTCACTGCCTGGGGAAGGTGCTGGAGGGATGTCAGAGAAGAAATAACACCAAGCCCATGCACTCAAAGGTAAGTATCAGCTTGGAAAATAGCAACAGCAAAAGAGAGAGAATGTGATCTGGCACGGGAAGGTGAGCACTGTGGCTCAGACCACACTTCTCACGGGCTCAACTGGGAAAGCGGCACATGCTGTACCGTCTGTGGTGCGGGACAATTGCTACTTGTTTACTCTCCACAACATATTGAAGAGTATTTCTCAGTGTGCTATGGTTTAGTCCCTGCCACAGAGGAAATGCAAATATTCATCTTGTGAAGTGCAGGTGCTGTCCTAAGTAGGCATAGATTCCTCTTAAGAATATTAATCAGATTTTCAAATGGAAAGTATTGATCGCTTCAGATTCCAGACCTCAAACCTTTATGCAAGGTGGCCAGATGTTTCTCCTTCCCCCTTACAAGTTCTCGGAGGAGGACAGGAGGACTTAGCCTGGCATCTCAGTGCTGCTCTGCTGCAAGTCCTGCAGCAAGTGCTGTAAGAAAGTATGAGCCAAAAAATGATGCCAGAAAGAGCTCTGTGGACACCCTCTTTCCTCCTTGGACATCTCAGTATCTCTGTTTTCCAGACTGAGCAAGGGCTGTGACTGTGCGTGGATGCTCACACTGTCCTCTACCTGCCCCCAGCCCATCCTTGCTTTGGTGTGATCTACCCTGGCGCTGGCAGAGAACATCCTTCTTCTCTTGCTGCATGTAAATTTTGACGACAGTGGCTAATCCATCTCACAATTTCCGTATGAACTAGGAAAGATCCAGTCTCCTGGAAGAAAGTTTATCTGTTAATATTACAAGGCTCTACACATCTCACCATACTAGAAATGGGTTTTCTACAGGTGAGCAATGTGTTCTGCACGCCTTTTGTCCCTGCCTTTATTGAATGCACATCACCATGTTTATAATTCTCTGTACAATCTTTATTCCTGCATTCTGGCGAAGATCATCAATGTTCACAAATGCAGAATAGCTACTGGCAATTACACTGCCAACACAAGCCTCCAAGAAATGTAAAGTGCATAACACCCTGCTAGCTACACTTTCTTCATTCCATAGTACCTGGGAGTACTAGTCCATAGGAACGGACATCTGGCTCTTATTTGTGAAAACGGTGGTTTGTGGGTTATGGTTTGTATGTGCCAGTGGGATTTTGGAAGGAAGTAATGCAGCACTTAAGCACATTTCATCATTTACATGTATGACAGGGGAAATATGTATAGCTATACATGCCCAAAGAGATCAGGAATACTATTTTTAAACTAAAAGATTTGATGTTTTTGCAGTATTTATATCATTCCTCTTAAATTGCTGTTTTCCTTTTTAAAATTAGCATTAATGTTTGTTTCCTGTGTGAAACCTGGTCTGTGTCTGACCAATTGAAGTAAAGAGAAATGTGACAGGAAGCTGTTTTGAATACAGTACCTCAGCTGCAGAATACAGCTTCTCTGAGTAATTGAAATGAAAGTCAGTATCAGCAAAAATAAATTGCACAATTCAGTTGTGGCTGGAAAATTACTACTGAGACTGGTAACTGGATGCAACTATTTCTATTACTTTCTATTGCATTAGGTAAGATAATAAATACTTAATCAGAATAGTAAAGCAAGCCTTATTTTATTCCATATTGTGGATATCAAACAATACTGCTAGGAAAAGATTGCCTTTAGGGCAGGAAAATGTTTTATTCTCCACTCCTGCACAGTTAAGAGTCTTTCTGCTGGTTCTGCCAACAAGGATGCCAATTAGTGTCACGTAAAATTTTGGTACTGTTGATGAGATACGAAACAAAGGGAGCCTAGTACAGTGAAATGAATTTACCCCGCTAAAGAGATAGAAAAACCATTTCGTTTTTTTTTTATAATTGGACCTAGAATTCAGTGAGACGAGGGGAAAAAAGATAATACCACTCCCACCATTTTACAATTTATATCCCCAATTCTGTACTGGGAGTTGTCATTTCAAGCACACATCTTAGAAGAAGCCAGCATTACATAAACCTTCGAAATGCACAGATCATATCCACTTGCTAAGGTGAAGCCCACACCAGCTCTGTGTTAATTCTGCCAGTACTTTCATCAGTATTCCTAACAATATCTAGTCAAAATTGTTTCAGTGAAATCCAGAGCAGAATGAAATCTCTTGCTTAGGAGCATGCACAAAGCTTCTCCACTGGTAAAGATAAATCTCAAGGACATCACTCAGTTTTATTCTACTACCAGCTTCCTCACCAAGTGTGAAATCCCCACTAAGTTACCTTTTCCCCAATAAGAGCTGAGTGAGGAAGACAACAGTACCTTGGAGTGAGAAGGCCACTTTTTGAGCAATCAACTAATTTCCAGCACCTTGTTTGTGGTTACTTCATGAGTTTCAAATCTCTTTCTAAGAGAGTGCTTTGCATGTGCTTTTGACTACTAGAAGAAGATGGGCAGGAGATAAATCTACAAAACTGGTCAGGGCAATCCATAAAGGTGAGCAGTGCCAGCATGACCCAGGAATACCCCCAGAAACCTGGCCTGATGGGGGCAAAATTATTTCCCTGCCAAGGTGCACTGCTCAGCATTTGCCTTAGTTAATGAAACAATGGTTGATCTGCAATAAAAGCCACATCCTGACTTTCTTAGCTCTGCAAAGATTTCAACAGCAAAGTAAATCCAGCTTTGCACCACGTATCAAGCCCTGACTTTATTTTCTCTGCAAAAATGTCAATAGTAGCATAAATCTCACTTCTGTCTTTCTTTTTTTTCAATTATTTTAAGGAAATTTACTTCATATATAATACAAAGAAAACGCTTGGGTAAAAATAGGAAAGAAATCATTGCTGCTGTAAAGAGGAGGGGTGGCATACCTTCCCTGTCCATCAAACTCCAAGCAGTTGGCACCCTATAAATCATAGGAAGCACAGGGGTAATTATAGAACTGGTAGCTGATTACTGTAAACATTCAGAAGTAACTCCTAGTAATTGGAAGCTAAAGATAATATGAGCATGATTACAACCACGAAGGAACTGTGCAGGTCATTTATGCCCTCATTTTTTCTCTATTCCTTAAAACTAGGTTTTCTCACAAAGCTTCTCAACAAGCAACCTAGTCAATCTAGCACCTTGTATTATTAACAACCCGTTAATATTGTGAATTGTTTGTTCTCTGTCAGAATTAATGTAGATTTGACAACATTCAGATCACCAGGATCTGATTACTCTCCTGTTGTGCATTAAGCAACGTAGCTAACAGCTACTGTCAGCCTGTTCTGTCATCTCCTGGCATGCCTTCATCACTCCCAGAGGCCCTGCAACACATTTATGTGGAAAACACCTGGTTAAAGAAGGGCAACTTGCACTAAGAGTAGATGATGACAACATGTAAAATGGGTTTCAGTGCCAGGGGTGTTCATTTCTTCACTCCTGGGGCAGCACGGAGAGAAAACTCTGTCTCCTCCACCCTTAACAGAGGGAGCTTCTTAGTGAAGGCGTATCTGATAGCCACATTGTGCTGGACCATGAAGAAATATTTGATTCCCACCTCAAAGAAGTTACATCACCAGGAAAAATATTATAACACTTCAGCTGAAAGTCATACCCTCTTCCTTGCCCAAACATACTAGAACGACTCTGCAAGATGACCAAGAGGGAAAGCTGCTTCTCTGGCTGCATTGGTTTTCTTTAGTGGTGGGGCAGCTATAGTGGCAGCTTTTGCAAGAAGCTGACAGAAGTTTCACCTTTGTCCGGTGGACTTGGCCAGGCCTAGGGTGAACTTGCCACTGGCCAGGACCAAGCTGATTGGTGATGGAATGTTCCCTGATAACGCCTCTGCTATAATGTATTTAAGAAAGGGAAAAATAAAAAACAGGAGAAGCCGAGCACAGGGCAGAGAGGGGGAGGTGTGAGTCTTCTGGTCCTCACCCTCTGGCCTCCCGCTGGGCAGCCAACTGGGCCCAACTCGGCCCGGTCTGGCTGCAAGAAGTGGAGAGGAGATGGGATGTAAAGAGAACCTGAGAGGTGTCTGCGTGAGCCGATTGTGAAGAATTTCTTGTGAGAGGAACGGCTGCCGATGCCAAGGTCAGTGGAGAAGGAGGGGGAGGAGTAATGTGGCTCCCAGCAGAGACTACTCTGCAGCCTGTGGTGCAGCCCATGGTGGAGCAGGCTGTCTCCCTGCAGCCCACGGAGGCCCACAAAGGAGCAGAGATCCCCCTGCAGCCTGTGGAGGACCCCGCACTGGGGCAGGTGGAGGCCTGAAGGAGGCTGTGGCCCATGGAGGGCCCTCTGGAGCAGCTGTTCTGCGAGGACTGCACCCTGTAAGAACAACCCACACCGGAGGAGTTTGAGGAAGGACTGTAGCCTGTGGGTGGGACCCCATGTTGGAGCAGGGGAGGAATGTGAGGAGTTCTTCCCCCAAGGAGGAAGGAATGGTGTAAAGCGACATGTGAGGAACTGATCACAATTCCCATTCCGTCCTTCCCCCCGTGCTGCTTGGCTGGCAAGAAGGACGTAGATATAATTGAATATAAAGTTAAGCCTGGGAAGAGGGAGGGGTGGGGAGAAGTTGTTTTTGCTCTCCTCCTCATTATCCTTCTTTCGTTTTTATAATAAATAAATAGTTTTCCCCAAGCTGAGTGTGTTTTGCCTGTAACGGTAACTTTAAGGATCTCTCCCTGTCCTTATCTCAACCTCGAGCCTTTTTTGTTACATTATCTCTCCCATCCCTCTCTCCTCGGAGGGTGGGGAGAGTGAGTGAGAGACTGTAGCTTCGTCCTGAGCAAGACTTAACTATGACATCAGCATTGTGCTCTGCTACTGTCCTCAAGCAGCAAGCCATACGGAACCTGTCATTTTTATTCTACATAGAAAATTCAGCTTATTATGGCTCTAATCCCTACTTGATCCTTACAAAGCTATTTACCTCAACTATATAAATCGCTGATAACAAGTTCTACAAGTTAGTTACTATAAGTGTAGGAGCATTGATTTTCATCCTCATCCTTATGTTGTTATTATGCAATCCCCAATTCTAGCCATGTTCTGCATTTGAGACAGAATTTTCAGAACTGAAACAATGAGCTTTTGAAAAAGCCACCCTTCTATTAAATAAAGTTACCTAGGCTCCTACTTGAAATTATTTAGAACTTGAACATATTATGACCAACAAGACAACAACCCTGCCACATGATTTGACCTGAAGAAAGTGCTACAAAAAGTGTCATTTTTGCTACCTGGCAGTAGATTTCTCACCGTGCTGTATGATTCCGTGCTCCAAAAGTCTGCGGCCGAGCTGCTCTGCTTCAGTCCGTGTCGTGGCCTCTCCTTCCTGAATCAGCCAGTCAATGAACTCCGATGCCACAAAGGTCCGTTCATACTTGACTCCTTCCTCTTCCCTGGCTTGTAAAAGGGTATTTTCAGAACTCATCAGCCTGGTATGGGGGGGAAAAAATTTGGTAGGGAAAATGGTTCTTCAGAAAAGCAACTCCAGATCTATTCTGGCAAATCTCACTGATATTAAGCAAATAGATATGAACCTCTCACTAACTTACTATATCTTTCCTTAAGATTTATCTAAATCAACTTAGGATGTGAATTATAACTGCTTTGTAAAGAAATTTAGGCTTCATATCCCTGTGTGAAGTTAATGCTTTTTCATTTTTTCTGTAAAAGAAAGCAAAGATTTTCAGTTTCACATTTCCTCTATTTAGTCCTTTAGCTTCTCCAAAAGTTAATGTATAATCAACTTGGAAGCAAAATTAGCCTAAAAGCACCAGATTGTGACTAATGTGTTCAAAAATTCCTAATTAGTTTTTACAGCTAGCAGGACTGTGCCCCAAAGTCATTTAGATGGTTTTGAAAATTCTCCCTATAAGCTTTAAAACAGCTGCAGAAAAATTCAAGAGGAAGAAAAAAAAAGGCAGTTCAGCTGTTTCGGTGGTCGGTAAGTATTTAGTGTCCAATGCTCAGAGATGCAGTTGCAATCAGTGAAGTTACACACCTGAACACACTGTAACATCTGAGTCTCATCGTGTCTGTGCCTCAGCTGGCACTGTGGAATACCAGAGTTCAGAGGAACATCCTGAGGTGTCTCTAAATCTCCTAGCAATTGGCATAGACTTAGCTTAAATACACTAATAAAATTCTTCTCCGTTCACATAACCTACACAAATGAAACAGTATAAAAAAAAAGGCAAAAAAAGTTTGCTTTGTTAAAGCAAAAGTAAGGTTGACAGTTTGAAAGATAAAACAGGTTGAAAGAAGAAATTATAACTGCTTGCCTTCAAAACAGAATCCCACTTTTCTGTTGTTGTTGGGAAATCTAGCAACATAGCCTCCTTATTTTTCTTCATAATTATTTTTTTATTATAGACTAAAAATAGGACTAGTGGTAAGACTTTCAGCATAATAGCTCAAGAATGGCATGGATATTTTTTCCATGTAAGACTAATAAGTCCCCTCCCTTCACCAACTATTTTGAAATTAAGGGCACAAGTGAACCACAACAGGAATATTCTGGAAGCGCTTAATCTTTGCCCTTCTGATGAAAAAAAATTGAACTTCATGTAAATGTATACACAGGCCACCTCTTTCTTCAACTGCCAGCATATCCAGAGTTCATCACCTCCTTTGGGAGGCATCAGAAAAATCTGTGCCATAGGAAAGTTTCATTTGAAATTACAATGAGGAGGTTCGACAGGACTCAGCCCTTGTGATTTCACCTCAAAGATTTATTCCCTTAACTTTAACAAGAGCTATCCAGAAGCCTGAACTGACTGGATCTGACCACCAGGCAGCAGATCATCAAACCAGGCAATGGCTGCTCAGCCACAGCTGCAGTCAGTGGCAGACAGAATGAACTGCTCCTTGAGATGTTGGTGCCCCACCACCAGCAACTCCAAGCTGAGTAAGAACTACAAAAGTCAGAATTAGCTGAAGTCAGAGATGAGGCCAAAAGCAAGAGTATGTGCCACAGAGGACAAGGTATTGACTCTAGAACTCTTGCAAAGATTTTATTCCCTTTCATATTTTGATTTAGAGCATCTGGATGCAAGGCAACATTTCGTCCCACACTAACCACATCTAATACAGACAAAGCCCAAGGGACTGTTTTTAAAAGTGGCTCACTCCCCAGGCTTTTCCCCCCCCAGAAAAAAATGCAAACCCAAAGCTCATGTCTTTTCCTACCATCTGTTGCATGGTTACCCAGAACTGGTTACCCAGGCTCTGCGGGCACCAAATAAAAAATCCTTAGCATTGTGTTAATTGTTCTTTGATGAGGCTATAATTAGTTGACCAGCTCACTGAAGTCACAGATAGAGAGGTCCTTGGAAAAGAGATGTTAATCTTTTTACAAAGACACAAAATAAATTCGGAAAAATATCAAGTGGAAAAACACTCAGCTTGACATTTCACACCCTTCCGCGTGTGCCCAGAATAGCACTGCAAAGGATTTGGACTTGTGAACAAACAGACATGACAAATTGACAGTTTAACAAACCCAGAAACAGCAACCCATAGACTTACATTGCTAACTGAAGTAAATCACTGTAACTCCACTGCTGTCAACAAAGCTATACCAGTTTACATCAGCCAAAAAACTGGCCTTTCATTAGCCAGAATTGGAAACTGTCTCTATCTCTTCCATTTTCTCCTTGTTTCAAAAAAAAAATGAGGCCATTCATGTCAAAACATGTTATTTACTAAAACTGGTGTTACCCTGCATTAAGGGAATGTATTGAGCCAAACACTGAAATTCAAATCCTTTTGAAAATAAAACTTTAACCTTGTTTTATCTAAGTAATGAAACCAGAAGCTAAATCTGAATTAACCACTGACAAGTTAAAATGAAAGTGATTCAAATAATGCAGTCTCAAAATTATCTGAATGATTTCCTGAAATTAAAACTGTAAATCTGCACTTCTTTCACTGTGAAACCTGGTTGAAAAATCTCAGTTGAAGTCAATGTCATGAGATGACTTATAGCTTCTAAATCCGACCGCACCAGCAACACAGCAATCCCATGTTCCTGACCAAAACCTACTGAGAATTGCAAACATCATAAAAATAGGATGTCTGCACAACTTGATTTTTTTTTTTAAAGCTATGAAAGGTCTGTGCTTATTTAAGATTTGGAGGGAGGGTTTTGTTGAACAGGAAACATGTTTATCTCATTCAATCTATCTGGTCAGTCCTGTAGAGTATGAAAACTGATACCGTCTTTGGACCTAATAAATGATGCAACCATTTTCAGACAAAGCTGTAGGAAATCCAGTAGGTTTCATCTCTGGTTACAAACTCAAAGCATGTTCACAGAAAGGATTACCGAAGTTTGCAATGGTGTGCAGGGAATCTGAGCCGATTTATGATTTTCAGTGCAAACGAAAGGAGAATACAGTCAGAGACTGATTTTAAATCTTCTGATCGCTAAAGTACAACCACCGAAGATGTCTACAATAGGTGAAGGAGGTAATGCCACAAGAGAGGAGAATCCAGGGTCCAAGGAGTTTTGTGGCCACATAAAAGGGAGACAGGGCAAGGGAGCTCCTCAATCTGGGGACAGTCCTAATGCTCGGGTGTCCCAGGGCAGAGCACAGGGCATTCACCCAAACCAGCTGTCTGAATGCAGGGAACCTGCCTAACACACCCATTACTCTGCCCATGCAACAACCTGCTGATCCTCCTAAAGCGTTTTGCTCATTTTACCCATTGAGGGTACAAATCTGCGTGGATTGATGCTGGATAACGTCTGCAATTCTTGGCAAGCACAAACTACGCTGGCTTCTGAATGTAACGGCACTCCAGCCCTGCTGCGGTGGGTGGAGAAAAGCAGGAAATAGTATTATACAGCGTATCTTAAACTAACAAAGCCTAGTGAAGATCAGCAACATCTACAAAATTAGACACAGATTTAAAAAATATGTTGGGTTCAGATTTCCTTTGGCATAGTTGCATTTCTCTCGAAATTAGGCCTACAGGCAATTTGATAAACAAACTGAATATAATGGTAAGTGACTTCACGTCTGCGCATACTTTTCTCCAGTTGTTGCCATTTAGTAACGATTTTAACTGCACTGAATTAATATTTTCTTTCTCAACATTATCAGCAAACTTATACAACAGATAAGTTACACACACACACTTCATTGCAGAGCTCCTTCTGTAGCAGTCTGACTTTCAGCATTAGATTTTGAATTTAAAATGCATCCAATGAAACTGTGAAGGTGTTGCCAATATGCATGCACGGACAAAGGACTTAACAAAATCCAAGTGGTCTGCAGGCTGGATTTGTACAATAAACAAGGTGAAGCTCAGACAGGCCAGGTATGTGTTCTTATCTCCCATGAATCTAAAGTATTTCCAGTGATCCATGGAGAATTTTTACTAGCTTTGACTGTCTCAGTCTGGTTTTGAAATGCCACGTATTTTTAATCTAAACTATATTTAGCACTCAGGGCTGGTTTTAAAAGTTTCTGAACCCTTTGGATACGTTGCCTAGGAGCAACCACCTCATGAGGATGCAGTTATATTTAGGCATAGGTGCTGCTTTTGGCATTAACTCCTTTTGTGAGATGGGAACAGTCTATATTGTTATGAACATTTTTCTGTTCATATAGCATTGGACAATCTGCACACTAGACATCGGTTGGGGAGAGCTCCCCATGCAGAGATACGGCGATGGAAGCAGACACTGGTAGAATAGAGTTCTTCGCACCATGGCTCCTTTCAGGCAGAGGACTATCAGCCTCGCCAACAAAAATGATTCTTCTCACAGAAGAATAGAAATAGAAATATAGAAAAGAACATTTGCTACTGCAGACACATTGATCGGCTTTTCATAGCATGGAACCAGGCTGGCAGGCACTGCATGTTACAGTCTAAAGGAGCAAATGCTGTGTTTAAGAAGGCACAGGAAATTTTGGAGATGGGTGATTCAATTAATCTGTCCCAGTGCATCAAATTAAAGATTTTTTCCAGTGGTGTATTTTCTTGTGTCTTATAGAATATTTTTAAATTCACTTTAAATAGTCACTGTCACTGAGTGTCAGGGAATTTTATATGATGGGTGCAACAGAAGGAGTAGCATTTAGAATTATTCATTTCCATTTCAGTTTAATTGCTCTTTCAACAAATTGACCTTCAGGGCCTTCTAACCTTGAAAATAATATTTATCATCAGCTTTTAAACTTGGGGTTTTCCTGAGTCCTTTATTCTAAGAGAAACAAAATTACTCCAGCCAGAAGATACAGCATCTCTCCTGGCTCCTGGATGCTTCTGCTCTAAGCAAGCAGGAGAGTGGGTGGGATTCAGTCTGGAGCAATGCTGCAAGATTTTTGGTAAATAACATCCCACAACTTTTGCATCAGTTTGTAGCATATGCCAACATGCATTTTATTCACTCTGCTTGAAAGTACCATGTCAAAATCTCTACATCCTGAATAAAAATGTCATTAATTATATATTGGGAAGTATGATTAAGCTGCCTAGTTATTTGACCAAAGTAATCCAGTGGGATATTCAGTTTCTTAGCATAATCATCTGTTTCAAATCTTAATTAGATGTTCTGGGCTCAGATTTTTTTGAAACTACATTTTAATATAACCTTTCTGATGTAGAAGCTTTGCAGATGGGAACACTGAAGATTAATTTCACCTATTATTTAAAAACATACCTCCTGGAGAAGATATGGAGTCTCAATGGATATGTAGCCACTTGTTCAGTACATCTTGATGTACAAAAGGTTTAGGTCTTGTGATCACAATTTTACATGACAAATCATCCATTAGTAATTATTTTTACAGCATAGAGTACAAGAGCTTAAATTTACACTGGATTCTCATATAGGATGTATTTACAACCCAGAACATAAGAAAATGCAATTTCATTTTAAACAAAATGCTACAAGTGAACATGATAGAAAACCAAAAGAGAGAGAAAAGTGTTATCAAGAGAAGCCATGGGATTACCTAGACCTTTTACTCCATGATTTAAAAGCCTCTGGCTATCAAAATATAGAATATCTTTTGCCTCCTGTGGTACTATTATAAACACATTATGGATACTGAATACAACATACTTTTCATACAGTCTTTGTCCTCTCATGAACACCTTCACCTCATTGTCCAGTGGAAATGTCCCATCATCTTTTCTGAAGCGGTAGAAGAGTTTGGCATCCTTGAATTCCTTATGCTCATCACAAACTGAAATGTAAAATAATTAAAAAAAAAGTGTTCATATAGATGTTAAGGAGTTGAGGATACATTTAGCAGGTATTGCTGCTGAACTACAAAACAAGCATGTATGGAGCCTAACCCCCTGTATTTCTGAGTGTACAACTTTATTCAGTTCTAAAAACTGATGAAAGGCTGGAAAAAACTTGTAGACAGGTAATCAAATTTCCAGGTGAGGGGGGTAGGTGTTCATCGGTTTTGTGAGTATTACCACGAACATAAAAAGCAAAAAAGCATTCATCTGCTATATGCCTGGAAAACAGTCTGTTAGCTTGTTTATTTAAAAGGCCACCAGTGTAGAACACCCAGTAATTTAAAGATTAGCAAACTTCTTAAAGTTACTTGTATCAGTTGAGCAATTCTGCAGAAAACGTGAGACGTTGCAGAAACAGTTAAAATCAAAGCCTTCTGCCCTCTTAAAATCGTGTCAGTTGCTCTGCCACATCAACTAGTGAATGGTAGGTGTAACAGGAGCACACCGAAAAACCCTAAATAAGGTTTATAAGATAGCAGCTGATGATGTCCAGATGGAGGTCGGTGACAAGTGGTTTCCCTCAAGGGTCTGTATTACACCCAGTTCTGTTTAACATCTTCATCAGTGACATAGACAGTGGGATTGAGTGCACCCTCAGCAAGTTCGCTGACCAAGCTGAGTGGTGCCGTCAACACGCCTGAGGGATGGGATGCCATCCAGAGGGACCTGGACAAACTTGAGAAGTGCGCCCATATGAAACCCATGAGGTTCAATAAGACCAAGTGCAAGGTCCTGCACATGGGTTGAGGCAAGCCCTGGTATCAATATCAGCTGAAGGATGATGGGATTGTAAGCAGCCCTGCCAAGAAAGACATGGGGTGGATGAGAAGCTCAACATGAGTTGATAATCTGTGCTTGCAGCCCAGAAAGCCAACTGCATCCTGGGCTGCATCAAGAGGAGCCTGGCCAGCGGGTCAAGGGAGGTGATTCTGCCCCTCTACTCTGCCCTGGTGAGACCCCACCTGGAGTACTGCATCCAGCTCTCGAGCTCTCAACATAAGAAGGACATGGACCTGTTTGAGCAGGTCCAGAGGAGGGCCACAAAGATGATCAGAGGGCTGAAGCACCTATCCTGTGAAGACAGGCTGAGAGAGTTGGGGCTGTTCAGCCTGGAGAAGAGGAGGCTCTGGGAAGATCTTATAGTGGCCTTCCAATACCTAAAGGGGGCTGATAAAAAGATGAGAAATGCTTTATCAGGGTCTGTTGTGATAGGATGAGGGGTAATGGTTTTAAAATAGAGGGAGGTAAATTCAGACTAGATATAAGGATAAAATTTTTTACAACGAGGGTGGTACTGGGGGCACCGGAACAGGTTGCCCAGAGAGGTGGTGGATGCCCCATCCCTGGAAACATTCAAGGCCAGGTTGGACGAGGCTCTGAGCAACCTGATGGAGTTGAAGATGTGCCTGCTCCTTGCAGGTGGGTTGGATTAGATGACCTTTAAAGGTCCCTTCCAACCCAAACCATTCCATGATTCTGTGATTCAATGATGGGCCCTTGCAGAACAAAGATCAGCAAGGGCATAAATTAATGGGAAAGATATCCCAACCAAGTTGCTCTTGGCACAGTTGTCAGCCCACATACATTGGCTCACCTTCTGCACCACAGGAGCACGAACTGGTACCCCTTGCGCTGGACATGGGAGTTGAAAGGATGCATCCAGCAGAGCCTGATTGAACCTCTCTGAATTTGCCCTAGCTAACTTTGCAAAGAAATTTATTACATTTGAATGGAATACATATTTTTTTTCAAGAAACACCTGCTCTATGTCTAGTATATACACACATAACATAAAATTTGTATTGAAGTTACAGTGCGCAATTGGATCCTGAGGTAGAAAACATCTGAAGGTTGTTAAAGCTTTAAGCAAGCACTCAGCAATAAAACATCTATTGCTCAATTAAATTAAGTCACTCGGGCATCCATGCAACTCTTCACTGACATTTTCTCAATAGAGGATTAACTAGTCAGATTTGAATACTCTATAATTACTTTATTCTTTAACTATCTACCGTAAGTCCCAGTTTCCATAACAACCCAGAATTTTAATTTAATAGCTGAGCAGAAGCTGTAGAAGTGGCACTCATTCAATATGTGCATTTCTTCCTTTAATTAAGGTGTTGTTAATGTATTGCAGATAGCAGCAGTACTGCTGCACATACAGTGACCCCTGTGTAAAGTCAACATTCATCTGTTCGCAGTCACTCAGTTTTCTCTTAAAAAAGAAACAAATGGTACATTTGCCTTTTTGAAATGGTTAATAGAATACATTTGAAATCAAGGGCTCGGATCTTCTTTGTTTGTGTGTTTCCTAGGCTTTTTGTGCAATAAAAGGCAACTAAATGCTACTACTGAATTGGAAGTCTCCTTTTCATCAGTGTAAATTGTTATTCAAGAAGCTGAAAGGAACAGATCTCAAATAGACAACAAGTTTAGGAGAAAATTAATCAGAGCACAGTCAGACCACTAACTTTCTTGCAGCTGTACCAGCACTAATGTTTGTGCAGCTGGTGTGAGGGAGGGGGCTGGACAACTAATCCACATGAGAAAAATGACCCTTTTTTGCCAGCTGATTTTTCAGATGGATTTTTCAGCTGGAAAACTGTGCCCTGGGGAGCAGGGAGGTGAGAGCTGCAAGGAGAGAGGGAACAGGATCCAGCTGGAGCTGCTCTGGAGGCAGGGAAGCAGCAGCACGGTCTCCAGTGGCTTTTCCCCCTGTACTGACATGGGGAACATCACTCCACAGCTCTTCAGCCTCTCTCTGTGTCCCTTGGGATACAGGGGACCTCACAGAGCAGCACAGTTCAAAGGAGATGTTCCCCTGAAAAGATGCTACCTGTCTGGTACTTCATCAAACAGCAAGAGCAAGATTTCCCTTTTTTTCACAGTAGTCAATAAAATTTAGCTTAGAACTTTTTAGCAGCTAATATTGCACTTACCATGGTGGATAATGCTGTGATCCAATAATTTCTGCACCAGTTTAATTGCCGTCTCTCGGTCGGAGGCCTCTTTATGGTCTATCAGCCAGTCGATCAGCTCTTTGGCAACGAAGCAGTTTGGGTAGGTCTTCAGGTGGTGACGCCGATCTTTAATGACCTTTTCTTCATGCAGTCGGAGCCTGGGGATCAAATCACCCTATGAATATCATGTGTAAAGAGCCTTTGTAACCAGCAAGATTGGGACAAGAGTGGAGCAGATGCACCCAAGCCCTGCTCACAGGATGAGCTTTGCAGGTGTTGGATGGAAGAGGAAGAGACTCAGTCACAAATCCAGCACTGGCACCAGGCAATCTGCAGCAACCATTTGTTACAACTTTAAACCCCATACTTGGAAAAACTGGTTTTCTGCTCAGTGGAATAGACTAAAAAATGAAGAACAGCACAGCATACTAAGCCCATTAAAATACTTCCTGTAGGTCAATCAAACTGTCAATAATTTGGAATTAATTTTCCCACAATACCACTAATATGTTCCATGTTACTCTTTTATTTTGTGGTATCACTGCTGTAGGGGTTTTTTTTGGTTATCTCATTCATTTTTTAGCTGGTTTCCTCCTTGGTTGGGTAGCTACATTTTGCCTCCAGCTGCACAACATGCATAATTTAAAATTCAGGCGCAAAGCCAATACAATGTTACCTAGCATTAAAAAGTTGCCTCCTACACCAAATAACGGAGAACTGATTTCTCACTTGGGGAACTGTTGGTAAATGCTATCTATCTGCAAAACTTCCTCCATCATCTTGAAAGCAAGTTGGTTGGCTGGTTTTGAGATGCTTGCGTCAAAATGCAAGATCGTGATCTGAGTATTGCCTTGTTAGTAAAGGTTCTAGGGTTCTGCATCTTTACTTTTAATCATTTTTTCCAAATAAACAAAATGAGTAACATTATCAATAAATTAATGGATAGAGTTTTTGAAAAGTTTTTTAGTCTTCTGCTTTCTTGTTTCCATTTTAATTAATAATTTTAATAATTCTGGTTTTGTAGTGCCATGTCTATACAACAGTTCTCTGAAGAAAGCATAGAAAACACAACGCTTGGGCTCCTACCACAAACAGAAGTATTGCTGTTCATTTCCAAGTGGCCAGGATCCTACCTTCTAAACACCCTTACAGATTTCAAAGAAGTTCTGAGTAATGCTATAATAATTGTAGGGGATATAACTTTCTTTATTTTCTAGAGAGGGAGACAGAGCAGAAGGGCCTTAACACAAGCCTCAAGAAGCACAGAGCAGGAGTCCAATCAATCTTCCTCTCAATCTGATTCCAGTATTAAACATCATTTCTCACTAGAATCAAAGAAAGCGAAAATATATGGCTGAAATCAGTGAAGAAAAATATTATTAGGGCATTAAACAAGGCTTACGTATGCTTCTACCTAAAAATAGTAGCAAAGCAATGTTTTGTTTTGCAGCATTTAGCCATGAACTACATCGGAATGGCCAATCTGTGATAAGAATTCAAAACCAGCTTTGCCAACATCATAAAAAAAATGAAGACGTTTATAGTAAAAATACTGATAAATCAGATTAGTATTCTGGAAAGAAGTGCTAGTAAATATCCCACGCATTCTGAAATTCTCTGAGCTCAAATACCTTTGCTTAAAGCATATTTTCCAGATGTGCTCTAACAGCTGTTGCCATACTTAGAAAGGAAAGCCTACACAGTTTTAATTACAGAACACGCAATTATCACTATGGCTGATGGAGCTTTACATTTAAAATACATTCCAGGTTCTGTTAATGTTCATCCAGTCTTACGTCGCCCAACAATCCGCAAGAACAAGCTAGGGAACAAGTGTATAATACACATGCAGATGGGTCGACCCAGCTTCCAGTTATCAGTGTAAGTCTAAATGGATGGAGTTCATCTGACACAAGAGGGAAACCCCATTCTTTGAAATTGTTTATTGAAACGTCGCATAGGAGTGTGCCAGGACTGCTCTGGCATTGCACAAACAAGACAGTAGCCAAAAGCCCCAAAAATAAGTATTTATGTCTTAAATTCTGACAAAGGCTTTCCTGCAGTTGGTGGACTTACAAATATTTCAAGTTCTCTGTCATGTTAAAAGACACAGGTTCCCACTACCATCTTTTTCCTCACTCAGAGCATTTATAGGTTGTCTCTATACACCTTTTTCCCTATATTCACAAAAGTCATAGAAATTTTATTATCACCACCCACTTGCTAAAGTGAATCCAAATCTGCTGAGAGGTTCTGAAATCGTTAAGTCAAACAGAGCATGATCACGTAAGCCCCAAGAAACCTGAAAAAAACCAAATTTATCCACAATTTCCTGATGGAAGTGGGAACTTTCTCTGCAGTCTATAGCAATTGTATCCATACCGAATTAGGTACAGGCTAATTTATTTGTAATAAAGAACAGAAAGGGAATTCAGATTTTCTCCCTGGTGGTATATGCTGTTCTCTCTGTCAGAGCTCCCTCACCTCTACAAACCTGCTAAAAGTCAAACTGTATGGAAGAGAAGTAGCTCAATAAATTGAAATTGTACCTAGTGTAAACTACAAATATAAAAGCCTCAGGTAAAGTTATTGAGCATATATTGCAGTACGCTAACCGAAAGTTTAGGTAGGAATTCTAAAAATGTGTCTGTGCTCAGAAATACTTATCAAGAGCCAAATCAAATGGGATAAAAAGGGAAAAAAGCAGCAGTGGGTGCAATTATACATTGGAATCAACGTTCAAGTGAAGTGGCAAATTCCTTATCCCTTGGCATTGGGAAACAGGCTTCTTACCAAAAGATCTTGATGTTTAAGTAATGTTAATCACTTTTCATCAGCTAGCCTGCACAATGACTGGAAAAGATCTAACTTGACAACAGACACATTCCTCTTTAAATAAGTTTTTCTCAAGAGCTGCTTAGGAGAATTAGCTCACTGTTAAACCCTGCCAATTTGAGGGAAGAAGCGGGAGAAGAATCCTGGAACACATGGATGATAACTTCCTCCTGCAAGTGACAAAGGAGCCAACGAAGACAGGTGCTATGCTGGACCTTGTTCTCACCAACAGGGAGGAGTAGGTGGGGAACATGGAGCTCAAGGGCAGTCTTGGCTGCAGTGACCATGGAATGGTGGAGTTCAAGATCCTTAGGGCAGAGATGAAGGTGCACAGAAAGCTGTCTACTCTGAACTTCAGGAGAGCAGATTTTGGCCCCTTCAGGGATCTGCTGGGCAAAGTGCTATGGAATAAAGCCCTGGAGAGAAGAGAGGCCCGAGAAAGTTGGCTAATATTCAAGGATCATCTCCTCCAAGCCCAGGAGTGATGCATCCAAACAAAGAGGAAGTCAGGCAAAAATGCCAGACGGCCTGCATGACTGAACAAGGAGCTCTTGGACCAAATGAAAACCAAAAAGGAAGCCTACAGAGGGTGGAAGGAAGGACAGGTAGCCTGGGAAGATTATAGAGAGATTGTCCGAGTGGCCAGGGATCAGATAACGAAGGCTAAAGCCTTGAGAGAATTAAATCTGGCCAGGGAGGTCAAGGGCAACAAGGAAAGCTTCTTTAGGTACAGTGGGGATAAAAGGAAGATCGGGGAGAACATGGGCTCTCTCTGGAAGGAATTGGGAGACCTGGTTACCCGGGACATGGAGAAGGATGAGGTACTCAACAACTTTTTTTGCCTCAGTCTTCATCGGTGAGGTCTCTAACCACATGGCTCAAGTCACAGAAGGCAAAAGCAGGGACTGGGAGAACGAAGAACTGCCCACTGTAGCAGAAGAGCAGGTTCAGGACCATCTAAGGAACCTGAAGATGCACAAGTCCATGGGACCTGATGAGATTCATCCGTGGGTCCTGAGGGAACTGGCAGATGAAGTTGCCAACCCACTGCCCACTATATTTGAGAAGTCATGGCAGATTGGTCAGGTTCCTGTCAACTGGAAAAGGGGAAACATAAACCCATTGTTAGAAAGGGGAACTACAGGCCACTCAGTCTCACCTCTGTGCCTGGCAAGGTCATGGAGCAGATCCTCCTGGAAACTATGCTAAGGGACATGAAAAATAAGGAGGTAATTCATGACAGCCAACATAGGCAAATCCTGTCTGACCAATTTGGTGGCCTTCTATGACGAGGTTACAGCATTGGTGGACAAGGGACAAGCATCTGATGTAATCTACTTGGACTTCTGCAAAGCATTCGACACTGTCCTGCATGACATCCTTGTCTCTAAACTGAAGACATGGATCTGACAGATGGACCACTCGGTGGATAAGAAATTGGCTTGATGGCAGCACTCAGAGAGTAGTGGTCAACGCCTTGATGTCCAAGTGGAGACAAGTGATGAGTGGTGTTCCTCAGGGGTCGCTATTGGCATCAGCCCTGTTTTACATCTTGTCAGTGACACGGACATTGGGATAGAGTGCACCCTCAGCAAGTTCGTTGACGACACCAAGCTGTGTGGTGTGGTTGACATGCTAGAGGGGAGGGATGCCATCCAGAGAGACCTTGATAGGCTTGAGAGGTGGGCCCATGCAAACCTCATGAAGCTCAACAAGGCCAAGTGCAAGGTCCCACACACGGGTTGGGGCAATCCCAGGCACAAATAGAGGCTGGACAGAAAATGAATCAAGAGCAGCCCTGAGGAGAAAGACATGGAGGTAGTGGTGGATGAGAAGCTCAACATGAGCCAGCAATGTGTGCTTGTAGCCCAGAAAGCCAACTGCATCCTGGGCTGCATCAAAAGAAGTGTGGCCAGTAGGTCGAAGGAGGTGATTCTCCCCCTCTACTCTGCTCTCGTGAGACTCCACCTGCAGTACTGTGTCCAGCTCTGGAGCCCCAAACATAAGAAGGACATGGACCTGTTGGAATGATTCCAGAGGAGGGCCACAAAGATGATCAGAGGGCTGGAGCACCTCTCCTGTGAGGACAGGCTGAGAGAGTTGGAGCTGTTCAGCCTGGAGAAGAGAAGGCTCTGGGAAGACCTTATAGTGACATTCCAGTACCTAAAGGGGGCTGATAAAAAGATGAGAAGAAACGCTTTATCAGGGTCTGTTGTGATAGGATGAGGGGTAATGGTTTTAAAATAGAAGGAAGTACATTCAGACTGGACATAAGGAAAAATTTTTTACAATGAGGGTGGTGGAACACTGGCACAGGTTGCCCAGAGAGGTGGTGGATGCCCCATCTCTGGAAACGTTCAAGGCCAGGCTGGACGGGGCTCTGAGCAACCTGATCGAGTTGGAGGTGTCCCTGCTCCTTGCAGGCGGGTTGGACTAGATGACCTTTAAAGGTCCCTTCCAACCCAAACTATTCTATGATTCTGTAAGAGAGGGTGAACAACAAGGGGTGACAGGAGGATGCCTTGATTCAAGAAGCCTTTGAAAAGTTGTCCCTCTTTCTGTAACTTAAGAGCTTAACACCAGAAAACAGTCTTGTGTACACCAGTACATCATCCATATGTAATTACATATATTATTCAACATTACCTGCCAGATTTGGCACTTGGGGCCACAGTCTCCCCTACCTGCAGAAAACAACATGACAACTAAAGTGTTTGAGCAATTGCCTGTGAACTGTAATAGGCATATGCAACCCTTTAGTATTTACAAACTGATATCCATGGCTCTAATTCATGCTTACCACAAATAAAGACAGTCTGCACTTGCAGGCATGCATGCCAAAACAGTTTTCTTGGGGGCCTGTCTAAACAGGAGTTGCTCCTCATTAACATGTTCAGAGTTAATCAGGAACAACGTTACTTGTTGAGAGCATTTTCTTTGCCAACTGTCAGAAAAGCCATGATAATGGAAAAATCAAAATCTTTGTCTAGAAATGAAGAATCAGGCACTAACTTGGGAAGAAATCACTTTTGAAACTTGTGTTTTGTTTTCCAAGAGGGAAATTATGTGTTTTGAAGTTTCTTGCATCTTTTTCTGAACCCATGGGTAAGGATTTTGCAAAGGCAGTGCCGGCACAAGAGCCTAGCTTTCCTTGTAAGCCCCAGAAAAGGCCAGGCCACTGGCTGAAGACAGTAATGATGTCACCAACTCGACCACGGTCCAAATATCTCACCCAGCTATTTCCCTCTCTTAAGTCTAGCAGTTTGTGCTTGGATAACATGCATCTTGCAGAGCACCATCCAGTCCCAATTTCTATGCATGAAAAGACAAAAAGCCTCCTGCTTTTCTTGGTAATTTTCTGAATAATACTTCTACCATTTCCTGGTACATCCTATATAGTCCCTATGTTTATCCTATCAAGGCTCAGTAAATTGTCCTCCACTTGTTCACCTCTATTAACCAGTAAGACACCTCCCTGAAGCAATCATACACACACATACATACACATATATACAGATATGCATATACATATTTTGTATATATGATACATACAAATAAATCATATATATATGAACTATATTTATTTCTATATGAGATACATATATCATATATGTCACAGAATACATCATTATAGAATGACTTTTTTTTAATGGAAGAATAAAACACCAGTGAAGAGAATATTTAAAATGGAGACTCTTAGCAGAATTTACTGATTACTGAACAATATACACTGATGTAGTAATTAGTCATGGCACAGAGCATGTCCTGCCCCAGAGTGCTCCACTGCCACTGATGAGTTCCAGCATGCTCACAGGTTACTGCTGCGTTACACCTCGCTTTACCGTACACCCTTGGCTTCAGCGACTGTCCCAGCTTGAGCACTGCCAGTCAGCATGCACTGAACTACTACTCTTTCATCACCTTAAGGTAAACTCTGAACAAAATCATATTAGATCCCTTGAAAATTAACAGTGATGTGCAGAGGGGGAAAAGCATTGCAGGTGGCTTCTGTCATCTTCAAATTCACTCACAAGTTTCATATATTTGGAATTTCTGTTAGAGAAGGATTTATTTATTTCCAAGAAAAGCAAGTCACAACATCTTTTGTGACAAAAATATATGGACAGAAAAAAAAAATCTCACCAAAGATGAGGACTGATGCCACCCATGGTGGCTGAAGAGCATGGGTTTTCCACACCTCTTCTCAAGAGACACCATAGGTGCTCCACTGGCAGGTAGAATTGCCCTTTTCTGTTGGAAACAGAACAGTTTTGTGTCCTTCTAGAGGTCACAAAGTTTGGCTGTTTTCTGAATGTAAGCATCTGACCTGTCTACAGCATGGTAGACAGGCATCTTACTAAAAGATGGCATTTTCCAAAGTGTCTCAGTGATTTACAAGCATAATTCCCACTGACAGTTAAAACTCACAGGTCAGCTGCAGACCCACTTCATTATAAAATAAGTGAGCATATGGTGGTGTCTGTGTATATATACACACCCATGAAAATACAAATACAGAACTACATGAATGTCCTTTACACTAAACTTTTCCCTTTGCACTGTCAGAAAAAAAAAAAAAAACCAAAAAAAAACCATCACTGATGATATAAACTGCGTACACAGAGGTGGTTGTGAAGGTACCTTGCAAATGCGATGTGTATTGCTGGGACAAGCGTTTCCAGCCAGGCTTGCCAAGTCTCAGCTGAAGTGTCAGCGGTTCACCACTGCCTGTTCCTCTTTCTATTTATGCTTCAGCTCTGCAATCACTTAGTTCTGTTACTTGATAGTCACAGGAGCTAAAATACCCTTTAAACCATGGGGTCGTACTGGAAATAGGATGAAGATATTTCTGCGTTGGTAGCTGTGGCAGAGAAGGAATTCTACCTTTTGAACTAAGGTTAGAGAGGGTGTCTTCAACATAGCTCCTGATATCAGTTCTCATCACTGTGTTTATCTCCACTTGCTTGCCCACAGCTATGGAGTCAACGTGAGGAGATGCCAGAATGCAGAGCCAGATAGAGAGATTTCAGATAAGGCACTTGGTGCACTGCAGAGCAAAGCCTAAAGCTTACAGAGAAGTGACGGTTCACCAGTGCCCCTATGGCTTTAAGTAAACCACTGGGGCTGCCTCTTTTATGAAGTCCTTTCTTATAAATTCAGAAAATAATAAGGTCACTGAGCCTGTAACCAAGCGCACACAGGAACATCCCCAATAGTCATAACACCTTACTAACACTGTCAGGGGTCAAAGCAAGCTCTGGGGAACAGACCCAGGCATGGCTCAGGGTCTAGGATGAAATCAAAACGCGGTCTCCTGGAGACACTCTTTCAGCCCACAAATTCAGGCCAGAAATTCAGATCCACAGTCTCCCTTGTGAGCACTCCAGACTGCAGAGGAAATTAGATCTGTGTGTTTTTATCGATCTGTCATAAAATTAGAGACCACTTGCAAAATCAGTGTTTGGATTTTTAAACCTCCAAGGTGTATCGCCTGAGCCTGTATCTGGTCTTCATTTAAAACAACACAGCATAACATTGTTGATCTGGTAAAACAATGAATGCAAATAGGATCATCAGATAACTTTCATGTCAAGTTTTGGAATGTTTATGTTGGCATTTTTCTAAGGTTTGAGCCTGTAAGGGAAAGGCACGTGCTTAGTGGACTACTGACTCCCCCCCACTTCTCTCCTCAGGCTGAGACCTACCCACGTGTGACAGTCGTCTAACGGTATCGCCAAAGCAGAACAATATTTGTGCACTTCTCTTTTTCAAGCAGCAGGAAAACTCGGTATCTTGGAAGGTTACAGATCTAACGACAGTTTCTCCTCACGTCCACAGGAAGCTGTGAATCTCCCTGCCTGGCAAGCCATTTCACTTTCATTTCACTTTTAATCAAAATATGTGCAATCATGAATAATACTGCCCGTGCACTTGAATCTTGAGAGCTGCTGTCTCGCTGGAAAGCATAACACCAAAGTTTTACAAAGAAGAAAACACAAAATACAGGCAAGTTATTGTTTCACCTGCCCCTAGTCATGTGGGAAGCGGACGTCTGCCTGTCTCACGCTGGCTGCTTGCTTTCTGGGCTGAAGCTGTCAGAAGTCAGGAACTCACAGTTCTCCTCCTCTATAAGGAAGTCAAACATAGTTGTGCTTCTCACTCTCATATGGATGAGCTGGGATGCACGCATGGGACAAATGTGTGCAGGTCAAGGTCTCTGTGATACACTATGTGGAGCCCCAGAAGGACTAATGGACTTTTTAGCGAAGAGCAAACTATCTTTGCTTACATCCATCAACTAGGTTTTACTCACATTGCAAGGATATTCTTAGGCTCACTAAACCAGTAAGTACTGTGAGAACTAACGTTCTGGAGGGGGAGGAAGAGCAGTGTCTTTCCAAATCCAAACTAAAGATGTCTACCATAACTGAGAGGGAAGCCACTGAAATTTCAAAGTGCAGACCAGAAATCACAGGACAACTGTTGTTACAGACACCCCTTGTATTAACACAGTAGCCAAAAGTCCACCCACTCTCATGGACTTATGCTGAACACCACTCCCAATAAGGGAACCATTTTATTGTGGAAGGAGCAGTATAGGTCTCTGGGAAGCCTGTGAAAATCAATGAAATTTGATTTTCCTGCTATCTCAGTAACAAGTCTGGGAGAGATGAATGTTCCTTTGAAATGCTAAATGGGGCAAATACAGGTCAAACAGCCCAAGCCCCTACTGCCACAGCTATTCCTTCTGTCACTGCCATTCAGAAGCCTGGAGAGACAGAGCAGGAGCTGGGGAATAGGATGCTGGTCTGCAGGTCTCTGTCACTGGAGTCAGGAAGGGGGGCTGCAGCAAGGACACAAGGGGCTGGGGGTGCCAGAAATCCCTGCTGTGTGACCACCGCTCTCTTGGATGCACGTTGCATCTCAAGAGGGTAGAGGAGCCAAAAAAAACCAACAGACCAAGGTCCCTTATGCACCAAGGCTGATATCCTGAGAAACGAGATCTTCCCACCCACCCATCTCCCAGCGCATCTGGGGAAGAGCAGATTCATAATACTTGGAAAGCACCCCAGTACTGAACAGGTTTGCACTGCAAACAGCAAAAGGTGTCGTTATCTGCAGGCAGTAACCCAAGAAATCCACGGGAGAATTTAAATTAGCCAAGTGCCTTATCTCAAGTGCAGTTGTGATATTTCTCCCACCCTCTCAATGAGTGACAAATATTTGTCCTGAGGCATTTATGGCTTTGGGTATCTCAAAGTCCTTCCAGGCTCGGCTGCTCTCAGCCTGAGCACCGCAGACCAGCAGGAGCTCTTCTCGATACTTTATGCTCCTCAGAAGGGCACCAACTGTTTGCACTCCTTTCAGTGGCCCTTGGCAACCCTGCTGAAAGCAAGAAATAGAAATTCTGCCTTCATCATTAATAATACGTCATACTGCAGTAATATCTCAATTGCTTTCAGCAATTGTTTTCCACCTCTACACAAAACCCTTAACCAACTACTGTGCTGTGTAATCATGAGTGTCATTAAGCACAAATAGCCATTACCTGACAGGTAATAAAATGAACAATAAAATACTTAGTGCTATGTATTACTGTTAACAAACAGAATTTCATATTGAGGCTACGATTCACGACTTTTTGCTCACTTCCAACAAATACATAGGTTCACCTTAAAATGAATATAGATGCAATACTCTTTCAATATACAGTATTGTATTAAAACCATCACACTTTGTTTACCTCTTGCCATTCTAAATTAATAGCTTCCTTTTTTAATGTTCAGTATAACTGCATTACTGAGCTTTATTTTTATTTTGAAAGAAGCTGTGAAAGCAGTAAGTGAAAAAATACTGACTAGAAAAGGCACTCTATTGAATTTCTTTAAATAAAAAAAAAAAAAATTAACATATTTTGGCACTGATTCATGCTTTTTTTTTACCTCCTACGGCTGGCAATACCACAACATGCAGGATGTTACCCCGACAGAAGGCATGATTCAAGGGAGTTCTTTCCACTGTTGTCCAGAAGTCTATTGAAATCCAGTGGTTGACCACTAAACTATAAAATAAAACTGGAACTGATGCAAATTTTTAAACACTGAAAGTAATGATCCATTTGACTGGATTACCTAGAGGTGATTAAATTGTAAGTGGATAACCTTCACAGTGCAGAAATAGAGGAACAGGTAAGGCTATAAAACGCAAGGCTGTGCACTAACAACAAAATGCTCCGCTGAAAATTGTGATCTTGGAGCCTGAAAGCAACAGAGTAAGAAACAGCTGAGCATGCAGTTGCTAAACTCTCACTGACTACAGGCTATCACAAGGCTGAGGCCATCCAAAAACCAAAGGCAATCTCAGCTAGTACTAACTGAAATGTATCCAAAAATGATGGGAAATCCGGTTGTCCATGTCATTGTATAGGATACTGCAGGACATCCTCTAAATACTGTGTATTGCTCATGCCATCCTCATTTCGGAACAATAAGCTCAAAGAGACGCAGTGCAGCAGCACTACACCGGTATGAGAAATGGTGAGCCAGTCTCATGAGCAGAGAGAAAAAGATACTGGCTTGGGAGTCTAGCCTTATCTAAACAAAATGTGAAAGGAACAGAATTGTTGTTGATAATCCTTCAGGGGAGCTAAAAGCAGAGTGCAAGAAAAGCTGTTTAAGTCACACTGAGTGATCCCAAGGTAAAAATTAGACAAAGGTTTGGAGCAAAATTTTCTAATTGTTACTCAAGGTAAGAACTTACCTAACTTTTACAGAACTGCAAAGGATCATATGTTATAGTATTCTGCAGAAGACCTTCCAGTCCTGTGTTTTACAATTACATGACTTACATTTATTTCTATTAAAAACCTTGGGAACACTACAGGGAGGAAGAATATCAGAGGTTGGCCTTTGAAAGCACTATAGTAGCACTCACAGCCTTTCTAAAGTCCTATTTCATGTCAGCTGCAAAAAAGAAAAGATCCAGTACTGCCTACGTTAAGACATTTGCTGTTTATATTAAAGCTTTTAGGAAAAGTGGGTTCGCAGATATACTGACGTTCTTCATGTGCTTGCCAAGGCACAGGAGCTGTAGGTATGACAAGAGACGTCTGCGTTTCTGAGCGTGGCTGCCTGCTTTTGCAACAGGGTATTGCTTGCTTTTCATTTTTACTGTACCAGCATACAGTAGTCTTTACGTGCTGACAGGAAGGATAGATATTTAACTGGCCTGTGATTATCGTACAGTCAACATCAAACTAGTGGCATGTTTTCCTCTGACATCTGAGGGAAATCCTGCAACCTTTGTGACATACAACTATTAAAAAAAAAAATGGCTGGGGATCTGCTGTGAGGAAACCCCATCAGTTAGCTAGCAGTACACAGAGAGGCCAAGGGTCTGGTCTGCATCCTTGCTAAATCAAAGCGTAGAAGCCAGGAGGAGCTGCAATGGCAGAGAAGTCCTCTGCCAGCTCCACAGCCCAACTCTGCATTTTACCCTTGCGTGAAGTCTCCACACGTCTGTACTCAGTTGGCTTTCCCACCTCCATGTGCAACACCTGCCCATTCCATGGAGTCCCAAATCACCAGGTTTGCAGGAACCTCCAGCCCCTCATCTGAGATCTTGTGAAGCTACCACGAAGAACCCACCTACACAGTCACCCTGGTCTTTTTAAGCCTGGAATTTGTCTAATTTTATATAGTGGACATGATTTTTTTTAAAATATTTGTTTACACAAATAGAGTATGTAATTACTGAAGTAAATAAATCAAAACAGGATAGAAGCCTAAATAGACTCATGTTACAGCCTTTTTCAGTTCCCTTAAGTCATCACGTTTGCTTAAGAAAAATGCTGCTTTGAATGTAAAATATAAGCCAGTATGACCTTCATGGCCAGCTGGAGGCAACAAATTGGTATAATCTTAATTAACATTCTGCTCATTTATATATATTTATCTTAAAGAGAAACCTGTAACATCCAATAAGGTTTCACTGCCAGTGCTAAACAAAAACAAAACAAAAAAAGAAATGAATCACCATCTACACAGAAAGAAATTAAATATGTCTCAGAAAGCTATTGATTGCCCCAAACTACACTGAATGAGTCGCAAATACATCTATGTTAAATGGTAACAATGATTTTACTCAACAATTCTGCAACATAACACTACTGTATTCATTTTTTAAACACAGAAAGGATTGCTCTGACATTTGACACAAATGTTTTAATTATGAAGAACCATCCTACCTGCTTTAAAGCTCTTTCTTTATCTAGGTCATACAAACACACAACATGAAAAATTATGGTATATAAATCTAAGGGGATTACTCAACGGCATGAAGTTACTCACTGCTTAAATTCTGGCATGCTAACGAAGAAGTTTATCATTAAGGAAAACCTATTAATAAAAACCCTAGTTGAAGACTAATTCTATTTAAATTATTTTACTTTTGCAAAAATCTAGCCTGTGGATGGTTTCTTTCAATGAGTTCAGCATTTTTCTACATCTGATACATGATACGAACAGATACACAGCTGTTGCATAACCACTCTTCATGAATAGTTCCTTCTGTCAGGATGCTATCAAGGATCTTGTCTTGTTTGATTAGGCCTTGTTAAATGTTCACAAGTAGATGAACTTTGAAAAGATAAATATTACAGAAGCATTCTTCCTCTGCTTTTAAGATTAAATGGAAATTGTCCTTTCAAATGACAAATAAATCAATAAGGAACCCAGAGAAGTTCTGCTGCTCTGCTGAACAGCTTGCTCCCATTGCTGGGCCATGTGTTTGCCATTTCTCATTCTAGGCAAAAGTCTCTCTCCACGCATGCAGAAAGCTCAGTGAACAGGTATTTATGTGCTCTGACAATAAATTCAAACTGTGACTTCTTACTGCTTTAATAACTCAGAACAGGCACCCTGACCCTTGTTCACCAAGTAACGGCATCAGCTTTACATGCAATATCAGCTTCAACTGAATGCCGGCAGACTTAGATGACAACAATATGGTTATGTTTACAGCATACTCCAAACTCTGGGTCAGGCCTGAACTTGAATCCAAAACACATGGTGCACAGATGGTTAGGGATAGGCTTTAGATGGGCAACAGGGCAAGAGGAGGTGAGACGTTAGGGCCTGTGCTCTGCCTTTACACAGACTCAGATATTCACCTATCATCAGTGTGAACAGCCCAACACTGCGTGTTAATACTAAATCCAATGTATTTACTCAAGATGAGCCTTGCTCTGAAGAAAGGCAGGATCTGTAGGAGCCTGGGTACGGTTACTCCTCAGATGATGTCAAGAACCACAGTTGGACAGATGGACCATGGACACTTCTTGTTCTAGCTACCCAGATATATGGAGGCATGCTAAAGAGCCTCTTTAGTCCATTACTCGCCCTGGCTACCAAAGCACAATACAAACAGTACTACTGTCTGAACTTCAGGGTAATTACAATGAGCTTTCTGAATGCCAAACTACTCAAGATTTCGGTCCATATGTAAGTAGGCTGTGCATATATGCACTGCTGAAACTACAAAAGGTTTGTGGTCACTGAAGATATGAAATCATTGATCAAGTGTCCAAGTTGTCTTTTTCCACACGTCTATCATTTTCTGAGGTGGAATATTGATATTTTACATTGAAAGATGTGCTGTGTCCAGTCTTCAGCCTGCAAGCAAAATATCACAATTTCCATTCCATTGTAACTTTTCCTTAGCCACTATATGTTTAAATAAATTCTTCTCTCCATGTTTATTGTGTTTCTCTTACCAGTTTACACAATCCTTTTTTCTTCCTCCTTTGCCCCAGTAATGTGTTTCCCAAGAGTACTGTTGTTACTGGCCTCATATAAACTCAGATGTTCCATATTCATCAGAAAATAAATCAACACAGAGTACAAACATGTTTCATGTGAAATTATGTAGGATAAACTGTTTCAGCTGGTGTTGATTTACATATTTAACAAAAAAAAACAGTCTTATGAAGTTCTTAATGTATTAATTTGGAGCAGCTCTAGCCTCTCTGTAGCCAAAGTGAATGCAAGTAATTATCTTCCAGCCATCACTGCTTGATTCTTTATAGTAGGTCCAAAGTAGAGCACTTGGAAAAAACACCACTGTATAGAAACCTAAAATGACTGGATTTTCCCCTGTTATGAAATATTTTTAAAGCATCTAGGCCTTGCAGCATTGTGATAAAGCACAACGGCATACAGAGAAAGCAACAAATCTCATTGCTTTCTGCGTGTTGAAAGAAATATTACTATAATGGCTGAGCACATGTCCGATTTAATCACGTCTTTGGTTGCATCTGTAGAGGCAAGGGAATATATCCCATTGCCTTCCAAATGGATTATCGGATAAGACATGCCCCTCCAAGGGAAGAACATATTAGCAGTTCTAGGACCTTCTTCCCTCAACATGGGAATGAAAATTCACTTTCCACAAGCAAAGTCAGAGCTGCAGGACTATGGAAAGCTGGGAATTTATGTACACAAACGAACTCCCAAACTGGGCCCTTTGTGCACAGTGTGACTGAGAGCACTCGATGCATTTGTTGTATCGCCATGCAGGCAGTGAGAACGGAGGAGCAGGTGGCTTGCTCTGAGATTACTGTTCCTCTTGTAATGCCAACACAACACAGCCAGCAGGACTTCTGGCACCAACGTGATCTACTGTCCTTCCAGCATGTAGTACTCTGTACGCTGCCCCCAGTCTTTTCTCTATTCTTATCCTTCAAGGACTGGTATAAAACCAGTATGTCCTAAGTATGCGCACTTTGGTTTCTCTCCCCCAAGTTCTTAAGAAATGAATTTACAGATAACTGCACAAGTACACTGAAAAGCTCTCTTGATGGTGGGAAGAGCTGTGATGGCAGCATCTCATGAATCTCACATGATCTGGGGTAAAATCCTGGCCTGACTTAAGACCTTGCAGGAAAGGGAATCAGGTTCTCACCTTCACATCCTCATAAAAATCTCAGTTGAAACAGAGAGATTTCAAAAGTTCTTCGGCATCGATTTGGAAATGGATACATTTCTTGTCCTTAAATTTGCTTGAAAAGCTGGACAATGTGAAAGGAGTGACACTTTCAATCACTGCATCCGTTGCGCAAACTAACCCAGCCGATGTTGCACTGAAGTAGGTTAGGAAGTATTCTCACAAGCCCTCCCACGAGTGCAACTGAGTGGATAATAATCTCTAGTTATCAGCCAGTAACAGAATGCTGATAATATCAGCTGCCACAGCTTAAAGAAGACATCACACTGTGCTTTCATGAACTATAGAGTAATTCAGGTTGTAAGGGATCTCTGGAAGTCATCTGGCCCAACCTATACTGAAAGCATGTCCAGTCAGTACAAGTTGCTCAGTGTCATGTCCAGGCAAGATTTTAATATCTCAAAGCTTCACTGTGTCCTTATTCCAATTTTTTACTTATGCTCAGAGTGAATAATTCTTTCCAAATATCTAACTAGAAATTCCCCTGCAAATTTTGCCTACTACCTCTTGTCCTGTCCCTGCGCACCCCAGAAAAGACTCTCTCCCTGTTTCCCTGCATCTTCTCATTTAAGTAGCTGCAACCAGCAGTGACATCCCCTTGAGCCTTCTCTTCTCTAGGCTGAGCACACCCAGCACTCAGATCTCCTTACACATCACGTGCTCCAGCCCACCTCCATGCTGAGAGCCAGCCCTCCTTGGCGCTTGCTTCTTGTACGAAGACACCTTTAGGCTGTCTGTTTTACATAATTGTATAATTTTGCATAATTAAGGTTAAATAAATAAATTAGGCTTATTAAAATAAGCTTTTAATAAACCTTACTTCATTTCTTTTGTTCAGTGTGCTTTTAAGGTCCTACTTTCATTGCCTCATCTAATTAGACAAGCAGGAGTATGATACCAATGGCTCCTATTATGCAGCCATTTTCCTCACCACAGAGATCTACTTACTAATTTAACTTTGTCTATTTCTAACACTTCCCAGAAGACTTGAAAGGTTTGAGTTTGTCAAAATGCTACTAGTTTTTAAAATACTTTAATTGTTCAAGACAAGTCTTTAACCAATTCTCAAAACGGTATTTGTACAATCTCTTTTGGGATTTGTATGTGATAAGGCTGCTTTGACCTTCTTCACATCACAATCCCACGCCGTTTGCACTGACCAAGCCGCAAAGCAGCAGTTTAAGCCAGGAGTCACTCGTTCTACATCTTAGTAAAAATAGATTAATTTCAGCTAGAGGAAAGTATAAGTGAATTACATCCTGAGCATCAGGAAACAATTAACAGCTTTCTATTATATCACCCTGATTTCTAAGCTATATAATTATATGCTACTGCAGTAAAGGATGTGTGATTATCAACAGAAGGATCACTTTTCTGCAAAAAATGAGAGGAAATTGTTCCACCAACAACAATCAGCGCTATAAATAATGCTTAGCTAATATCTTTTCAGAAGGCATTTGCATTATTTGCAATCCTAACTTTGAGTGATGTGTTGTCAGATTCTCCTCCCAAAGAGGATGAGTGCAAGTGCTGGCCTCTGATTCCTCAGACAGGCACTCACAGCTCCAGCTTCCTGTGAATATCCTGCAATACTCAAGGGAATTAAATTAAAAATCATCGGTTTTATGAACCATATTGTAATTATGTCTTGTGTTTGGTGCCTTTTAAATCAGAGCTGAGAACGGCTTGTGAAAACACAAAGGAATACATAGGCTTGGTTTACACAGCCCCAGTGCTTTGAAGACACAAGTAACAATATGAAGAGGAACGGATACAACACACGAATGCTTCTTTTTAACTCCTGCCAATAAACTCATTTGGACTATGCAGGAAAATGGTGCAAACACAGAGCCAGCAGAGTGTAAAACAGTTCAGCTGAACGCTAATGGAAACATTATGGGAATATACCCATTTTGGCAAGGGCCCTTAGGGCAAGAAGCACCGAAACAAACAAACATAAACCTCCAGAACTCCAAGTTAAAGGCTGCCGTGCTAGATGGCAGCTGCATCACTGGGGGTGGGAGAATCTTCCCAAACCAGGTACATGATATAAGATCCATAAGGATAAATATGATAGTGTTAGTGCTGCTTATCAGCGGAAGAACTTTGGTCTGTGCAGATTCCTCGTGCAATTCACCTCCAGGACAGCTACACCTCTCTGCCAGAAAGTTCAAGTTCTGTTTCAAGTTCGCTTCCCCTATTATCTTATAACTCAAGGTTTCTTCTGTGCACTGCCCTTGACAAACATCATCTTGTCTGGCTCTCATCTAGCTGGAATGCTCTTCGGAAAATTGTTTCCACAGCTCTCGATCTCAGTAACGTTGCCCATTTCCCTGATTCCTTCCACTGCCTCCTCCTCTTCTGTCAATCAAACACAGTATTACTTATACACAGTGCTTATCTGCACTTTCAAGCTCCCACCTTTGCTATCATCGTCTCTCATGTGATGTTTGCTTTTGCTCTGATCAGACATTTAGTTCCAATTTTGCCATTCGGTTTTAAACCTTCAAGTGCTTGCTGCCTTAATACACAGGAGACCCTCACCCAAACAGCCACACCACTGCCTGATGTAGTCCCCCAAATCCTGTCCAGCACTGCTATAACCTCTGCCAAAAACTTGACATGTAAACAGGGGTTGGGCAGGGGAAGAATGGATGAAAGGGGTGAGAAGGAGCTCCTGGACTAGCACAGCCGCACTTCAACATCAGGGTTTCACTCCACGAAAAGCCAATCTCATTGCAGGATCTTCCAATAAGAGGGGGGTCTGTGGAGCTCTTCACCGCCGACTCCTGGCCAGCTGACCTTACCCCTTGCACTGACACTGGTGCTAGTTTGACACAACAGTATCCCTCTGAGCTCCCCAACTGGTCTCCACGGGGCCAGACACCAACACAGGCACCTCGATCCAGGGAAACTGGGCTGCCCTTTTCTGCAGCAACAGCTAGACACACCAGCTCAACAGAGCTGTAAAACCCACAGCATGACCTACAGTCCCCTCGTTCTCCTCAGAAACCAGAAAACTCTCATCTGCCTGCAAATCCTGGTGACACAGCTGTGGTAGCCCATGTAATCACCCATACAATTGCAAGGAAATTGAGAATTATGGCCTTGTTATGTGAAAACCAGCTTCTCTATTTGCTCTGAATTAGCAAGCCCAATCAGGCATATTTTTTAATTACTCGTAAATGCACTTCTGAGATCTGAATGCATATTTACTGGATGGAGGCACTGTTAAGAAGCAAACTACCAAGACTGTAAAATTACAGGGCTGGTAGTTAAGGTAGGGGGTTCCATTCTGAAGTAGCACTGTCACATTGGTAGTACTGTGATCTGCTGGTCATATAGATTAGATAGTACAAATTTCAAAACATATGGAATGTCAATATTTGTCTCTATTCATGCACAATACCCTAACAAGGGTGCAGAAGTAAAGGTAAAAACCTTGGAAGAGAAATAACCTATGCCAATTGCAAACATAGTTTCTGTTCCTATCTGGTGACAACATGTGCACTGGGCATTTAAACTCAGTGTGATTTCTATAGTCCATCTTCTACTGGAGTCTGAATTTTTTAAATGGGAATCCAGTAAATGTTTGACCCATGTTGAGTTTAGGCAAATTATGCACTGAGGGGTGAGTCCAGCAAACCCAGCAGTGGCTGCTGCCTCTGTCCCCGACCATGCATTTCTGCCAGCTCCCTCACCCCAGTGCTGGCACTGGTCTGGCCTCGTGCTGAGCATGTTTAGAAAGTTAAATTTGTCTTATTTGGCTTCAGCTGCTCTAGTTCTCTGAACTTCTGATCCCAGACAAACACTGGTGCGAAGTGCAAGGGAAGTGATAAGAGCGGGGCAGTAGCAGCCTGCAGTTAGATTTGCCGTATCAGAAAACCACAGCCTCAAACTGTAGTTCAGTGACAGAGGGTAAGCCAGCACCCATTTCTCCCCTCAGCACTTCTTCAGAGAAAGCTTTTATGTGGTCATGCGGTAAATCGGTTTGTACAACTGACCCAACTGAAACATCAGCCATCCAAACGCCCTGCTGATCACGTCCCCCGTGCAGCTCACTGTATGGTGATGGTCCAGAGATGCTTAAGCCAGTCCAAAGGACGGGAAGCACAGAGAAGAGAACCAGCAGGCAAAACCACCTATGCTGGTGTAGGTACAAGTAAGAGAGGACCACTGCTTTCAGCAGCAGTACTAGCTTGAAGTTTTGGCCATCCAAACTATCAGCCCCTCTCCACTTCTCTAGCTCCAGGCCCACCTGGACCCTGGATAGATGTACCATGACCAAGAGCCCAGCTGAGGAACAGAGAAATAGATGCAACAGAAGCAGACCTGCTGATGATCACTGCCTGAGAAGGCTTCTTTGGCTTCGCAGGTTTCTCTAGAGCCCCAGCGAGCCTGCGACATAGTCTGTGGGTTATCTTTTCCCTTTCTCTATGCTTCAGAGTTTTCAGAAAATAAACAAGCAAGACTGCACATTATTTTACTTCTACTCCTGCTATATAGCACTCTCCTGGCAGTGTAGGTTTAAATATTTTGTTTTTCTTTAACTCTGAGATCAGTTTTATTCTTTCTGCTGCAAGGAACAAAAGCATATTCACAATACAGTCATTTCTTCTTAAGGCCACGGGGACAATGTGGGATTCAAGGGAAAGGTCAAATCTCCAGTTAAAAAAAAATTATTGAAAAATTGAAAGTCATGACTGTTGTTGCTATTTATCAAATTGATTAAAAATCCCCTCTCAGCTTTCCTTCTGTTAGCTAGCAGAGGAAAACTGCCTTTGTAAAGCTGTCTCTTCAATTCTATTCTAATACCAATAGTCTCAGTCGAATCAGTGTAACTGAGAACCCTTGTGACCCTGAGTTCAAATAGGTTTAAGCTGTATCTAATTCCAACAGTTTATACATTAAAATTCCTTAAAATACATGGTTTGTATGTCCTATTGCTTAAGAAAAAAATAACAACCCATGACTCACATGTGAAGTGCATCCTCCACTCAGCAAATGCCAGTGGTTCTGCTGAGACACGAAGCTTTGCAGTTTCTGTCTTTATCGACTTAGAGCCTCAATGCAGTTTTTCTTCATGGATCAGGTACATGAACCAAACCTGCTTAGCTCTTGCTTCTCACCCAGCCCTCCATCCCCTTTCCTAATTCTTCATCAGTTTAATCTCTTCGCACGAAAGTTTATCTCTCATTTAGCAAAAGGACTCACACAAGCCTGCTCTGACAGGAAGAAAGAGGCAAAAGAGTTAGCAAAACCAGAACACAAGGGTTATGAAAATAAAAAGCAGAATAAGTGGTAAGAAAGGTAGATGGGCCCAGAGCATCAGGAGGGAACGTCTGTTTCTGAGAGCAGACCCTAAGCCAAGAGCTACCACCCAAGCCAGGACTCAGTGCCTGGACACTTAGCGATGGGGGTGACAAAGTCTATGTCAGGAACTCAGCTGGAGTGCAGAGAGACTAACGCTTGCTGCTGTGACAACATCCTTCACTTTCTGAAGTTTTACATCACAGAAAGCACTGAAATTCTTTAAGTTTTACACTTCAAAAAGTACTGAAGTCTATAGAGACAGATAAGAAATACCTCAATTAAAATGAGATGCACTGATTCCTCCCTAGTCCTTGTCCACTTATCCAATAGTGAAAGCTGGTTGAGCTCCCTCCTGGCTTCTCTCTGGTCTCTCACTCTATAGATGTGACTTCGGAAGGAGAAAAGAGCAGATCCTTTCCTGAACACTGTACCTGGAGCTCCTCACCCAAAACAGAAACCCCAATCCCGACTTCAGTCCCACTTTGGTTCCTCGAGTTTGGCAGCTTTCCACAGCCCATCCTTCACCAGCCAGAGCCTGCTTCTGCTGCAAGAAACCACCACCAATTGCAGCCAAGATTTGTATTGCAAGGGCTTTATTTCTCTTCAGAGCATACAGTGCCTACCCTTGCTGGGACTTAATAATTAATAGTTCAAATTCCTAGACACTATTGCTACACAAATAGTAAATAATAATGACAAGTGATAGGAGGATTTCTCTGTCACGGTGCCAGCATGGCCACTGCCCTCACAGGAACAGGGATTGTGTAGCAAATGCAAAGCTAGATTGCTTTTGGCACATTAATTCTGCTTTCCCTGCACAAGCATCAACATCAAAACAGTTTCCTTCACCTGCTCATGGGCAGCTCCTCTAGCATAAAATAAATAAAAAATATTCTTGCACATGCTACGCACATCCAGGATCCTTTGCTTGCCTGCTGATCTCTGCTAACCTGAGACAGAAGTTAATGATTGACTCCATCTGGAACGGAATACATAAAATACACAGCACAAACTACTTGTACAACATCCGCCTTCTTGTGTACACAGTGAAAGAGCGATCGCTATTTGCACATGCGCTGTTCACTACTCGATCTCTGAGTTGTGCTTGACGAAAGCTGCTGGCGGGAACAACTGAAGTATTAAAAGGCACAGCTTAAAGGAAAGAACTGAGCAAAGAAAAGCCTAACGTCTTGATTTCTAGAAATGCTGACTAGTCACAAATTTTACTGAAGGACATCAGAAATGGAGATCCCTGGCCCAGAAATCATATGCATACATGCATATATATATATATATTTATATGTATCTATGCAGGTATGCTTATATATATACATATGGGACTTGATGTCATTAAAATTAGTACACACAGGCAAAATTGAAACACATGAGAAGATTCATCAGATACCAAAAATTCTAGGAAAAAAAAATGAACATATACATTTGAGAAATACATGCTTTTTATCAAATTAAAATAATTTATATTAATTAAAATAAATAATTGAAAGTGTCATTTTAGGGTAGAGTTAGCGGGAAATTTCTTGATTTCAGAGCACTTCATTTCACAGCTTTATCAACCTTCACTTTGAAACTTTCTCTTTCAGTAAATTACTCTGGTGGAACCTCCCGGAGAAGACTGCCAATTTTTTGGTTGCTTGATTTTGGAAAACAAATTAATGAAAGTGAAATTATTTGGACAGAGAGTTCTGGAGCACTCTGTTCCACAGAAATCTGATGATAGAATCCCCTGTGTCCTATCCGCTCTGAAGAAGTCAGTAGATGAGCACACTCAAGTGAGACAATTGAAAACTACTTTTTTCAGGGTTAGTTTTAAGCCCGATCGGTAGGTCTTGGCTAAGAGAAATGCAACCACCGGTGGACAGCTAAGGAGGTTGCAAGAACAAGGTGCAGGGGCTAGAAAAACCCATCATCCCTTTAGGAGAAGTACAATATAGGATTGGCTTAGACAGATCACAAGATCTCATCTGAATGAATACTGTCTCTAAAAATGACAAACACATTTGATTAATATCTGAAGAGCAGTCAGGACCTGACTTGAGAGGAAGTGACCTCCAGCCAAGTCTATATCTTAAATCCTTACGTTCCTTTTACTGTATAAGCTTACACAGTTGCAGTGACGCATCACTAGAGTGTAAATATACTTTCAAACACAGTGACAGCATTTAATAAATTATGTAACTATATGGTTAACATATTTCTATATTATAGTAATACAGTAATGCTAAAGCTTTCTTGACCACATTTCTCTAGAAACTGTTATTGTTATGTGCCCTGGGTTCTTTGCACCTTAGAGTGCCAATGAACTTTTGAACCCTACCACTGTTAACAATGGTTGACTATTTATTGCTCAGAATAAGAAAAAAATTTATGGACCTGTAGGCACTATCATCCTTCAGAAGTTAATGACTCTGAAAGTTATGCATTCCAATATGTTAAGAAGTTTTCTTAAAGTGATAATCTTCTTGAAGCGAGACCTTTGGAAGACCAGTGAAAACTGTTTTGACTTGTCTTGCAGCTCCAAAATGTATAGCTATTTACTGTGTAAAACCTCTTTTGTAAGATGAAACTCATATACAAACTCTGATAAAAAGACTTATTTCCGTTGAACCATATCTTGCATTTTGTCTCTTCCGAAAGAAAGAAAAATCTCTAAGAAACATGCTTCAGATTTCCCTAAGCAAAAAGAAAGAAGATGCTGAATTATAACTACTCTATCAAAATCACTGGCTCATCTAGCAATTTTCCTAATTATTTACTCACCTATTTAACAGAAGTGTGAATTGGGAAAGGTGTTGCTTCATGTAAAGGCTGATGATAAAGAGGTATCCAAAAGTTGCAGAGGCATTAAATT
Organism: Tetrax tetrax; assembly: GCA_009806455.1. Classification (NCBI taxonomy): domain Eukaryota; kingdom Metazoa; phylum Chordata; class Aves; order Otidiformes; family Otididae; genus Tetrax; species Tetrax tetrax. The sequence continues at coordinate 378,196 of WHYT01016205.1, forward strand.
TCATTCAAGTTACACCTACTACAGAGAACTGCACCATAGATACAGATTTCAGACACCCCTGACTTGTAAGACAGGCAGCCAGCATGTACATTAAAGTACGCCCATTGAAACTGCTCTTGGTTGCCACCTCTAACTAAGTTAATGCCCAAAGCCAGACAGAGAAATTTTAATCCTTCTGCCAAACAGTGCTGAAACGAGCACAACCTGCTGCCTTTCACCAGGAGGGAAATGAGCTTGGAATTGCTCTGCTTCCGATAAAATTCTTACCAACTTCTGTAGTGCCGCTATACGATCCTGTTATTATGCTCCCAACAATGACCACCCAGAGCACTGGGGCAGTGACACCTTCACGTGCACACCTTGTCCTCTCAAGGCCGTCGGGGTCTGGACAGCCCACAGCCGGATCGTGCCCATCCCAGCTCTCCCCTTGCTCTTCCCAGCCTCCTGCATGGCAGCGAGAAGCTGCCCAAGGGTCTGTCCTGAAGTGCCACACTGCTGAAATCTTCAGCTTTGTTTCACAGGTGTCAGCCTGATAACTGAAAGGCTCATCAAGGGCCAAACTTCAGAAGCCCTCACTTTAAAAAACATGTTTCTTTTAACAAATAGTTACGTATTAGCTCATCCAGCTATGGGGTATAGAGGCAAAGGACACTACTGGAGGTAAAAATTTACCATGTTAGCTAAAACATAGCTCGAGATCTTGTTTCTTTTTCCACAGATCACACCACTCATGGAACAGGATTTATGTCATGGCCTCATCTCCCACAAACTGCTCACGACCGAAGCTGGCGGGTGCAAGCCCAGAGCCGGCGTGTGCCAGCACGCAGCGGGCCAGTGGCTCCTGACCTCGCAGAGGAGAAACACAAACCACAGGTAACCGAGGGATGGTAACAAGGAGAAGGAAAAAACCTCTTCGGCCTCCTCCTCTCCCCTCCCCTAGCCAGCGTGCAGTTGCCTGGGGAGGGGAAGGGGGCACAGGGCTTCCACCCCCAACGCTGGCACCGCCGGTGTGCAAAGCCAGGCTTGCGCTGCTCAAATGACTTCAGCCCTCATTGCGTGAAGAAGTCCCCACCAGAGAGGGACAGATGTGCAAAAACCAGGCCACAGGAAAGGGGGCTATGAGGCAATGCATCAGGCTGGGGTGAGACGGGCAACAGGAACTTTGTTAGGGATTTAAATCAAGCCGCTCTTGTAAGCATCTGAGTTTAGACACACGCCCTGTGTGGCCTAGTACAAGAGTGCTTTAAATACCTACACTTGGGTGGGTTTGTGTAAGCAGCACCAGGCTCACAGTTTCATTTTACACTTTCACTCCCAAGTTATGCGCTCATCTTGCAGTACGCAACACTTGCTCGCGTGCACTTTCACCCAAATACGCACAGAGTCACCTGTCTGGCTGCATCACTCCCGCCGGGGGCTTATCTTGCACTTGTAAGCATCACTAAGAATAGAGCGCAGCACGTTTCCTTGAGTGCACACGTGTGCTGGTCTGCTATCGCCTGTTTGCCCGCCCCAAAGGCTGCTGAGATAGCCTGCCTTTGATCCTGAAAACCCTCATGTTTTCATTTAGCCTTAACAATTATACATTTATCTTGACAGGAAAAGGGAAACTTTACATGCAGGGTTGGCTAAACCTTGCCTACTGGTCAGTTTTCTATCGCATATTTTGCAGCTTTTATTGTCTGGAAAACTAAAGAAAACTAACCCTTTTCATAGAGTATCCCAACAGAGGAACAGAACAAAGCTAAGAAAAAACTGGGGGAAAAGAGACAATTTTGGGTGCAGTCTCGCAAGACAGTTCCAGCTGACCCAACCATTCCCTGATCCTAAAATGGGAGATCTCACTTCTTCTCCACTACCTCCTCTTCCTGCTCCCAGCTCCGCTCTCCCACCACCTATCCTCTGTGGGTTCTGGCAGAGGACAGCTCAGAGAACTAACCCATCCACTGGATTGCCACATCGGATCAGCTCCCAGGAAGGTGCAAAAAGTACACGAGGAGGCACGAGGGAGTGGGGAGTAGGAAGGGGGTCAGGGGAGAGCCAATCTTCCCGTTCAGCAGTAGCTAGGCACTAGGCAGGCTGTTGTTCATGAAACCACAGCCCAAGGAGATCCAGGCCACTTCCTACAGATTCGCAAAGGAATGTCCACAGGTAACTTTACAGGATGGGGAACAATTATTTTGCGCCTGTAGATCACCCTGCCCAAAAATATCACTGTGTTTAATTACCTCAATAAATAAGATGACAAATTTAATCCTTGATTGTGAGACTAATGAGCTGATTCTAGGAGCCAGACTTGTTGAAGTTTCCTCAGTCTTCTCCTTAGGGAAAGATTGCACAGCTTTTTCTTTTCCATTTAGCTATGAGGTATATGTATAGAAAGATTAACATGATCTTAAAAGAAATTTTTTATTAGCCTTGAATCTTCAACTTTTAGAGAGATAAATGAGGAATAGCAGGATTCTTATCGGGTACTTGGAAGAACAACTCAGCGCTAAGCCCAGCGTGCCGAGCCTGTGTGCCATTGCGCCCAGTCACCTCAGGGTTCACTTCAGGCTACCTTGAAGAGGAATTTCAAGTTTGGAGCAGACAGTGGTGTGTACTGAAGCCAGACCACTAAACCAGCATTTATTTACTCCCCAAACATGGATAACACTGGTGTGCATCACAGGGTGTCAACGGTCCTCACCAAGCAGATGTGACCAGTAACAATGCCAGCGTTTCTACTAGCAGCAGTGATGGCACCTCCCAAATCAAGCAACATTTCTATCATTTTGCAGTGTTTGTCTGGCATTCGAGCCAAAAGTTCAAAGAAAATTCAAGCAAAAACTAGTGGGAAAATATTCCTACAATCTCCTTCTCGTTGCACATATAACATACAATAATAATGGGATTTTTCTTCCTGAATCACAAGATGCTCCATCAACAAGCCGCAAGCCTTAACATTTCTTTTTCTCCTCTGTAGCGTGTGGGTACAGCTGTCACACTGAACACATCGCAAAAATTAAAAATCAGCTGAGTCAGGCGTTTGCGTTAACGGTCTCCGTGCCGCACACAGCGCCGTTGATTCCTGCTGGCACTGGCGGCAGGGATCCCCCTTCCATCTGCCGGGACCAGCTGATGCAAAACACAACCGAGCCCCGCCGTTACGGGGCGGCCCGGCGGCGGCACTGCCCGGCCCCGCCGCGGGAGCCGCGGACACGCGTGGTCCGTGCGGGAGCCGTTCCCTGCGCCCCGCTTATTTCTCGCGGGGGTGCCGAAACACTTCAGTGCTTATGGTTTGTTGCGGGTTTGGGTTTGTTTTTTTTTTTAATGTTTAAAGATGCGACTCTCCCTTTGCACCGCCGGATCCCTTCAGCGATGCAGCAGCCTTGCCCCCAGACTCCTCCCACCCCACGCAGGGGACCAGAGGTGCCCGGGGCTGAAGACCCCCGAGCCTGTCACCTAATTCCCCGGGCTGTCAGCCGCCTCCCCACCTTCTCCTCCTCGCTGCGGACAGCGGGGCCGGAGCCCGGGGACGGGCTGGACGCGGGACAGGTGCTGCGGTGCAAGGGAGAGCCCGAGGGGACAGACCCCCGCCCTCCGCCCTCCCGCCTTCCGAGGGGCTGCTGCCGACCCCCGGGTGCGCGTCCCCCGGTAAAGCGGCGGGGGGAGGGGGCGACGGGGGAGGAAGGCACCGCTTACCGGAGCTGCTCGCCGGTGAGCAGGACCTCGGCCATGTGCTCCAGCTCCGCCGCTTTCTGCTGCATGCTGCTCATGCCCTCCTCCATCGCCGCCGGCCTGCGGGCACAGCACCGCCGGGTGAGGGGGGACCGGGAGGGGGCGGGGGGACCCCCCTCCCCACGGGGCAGCTCCGGGGGTCGCCTCCCGCACAGGCCGTCGCCGGAGGGGGGCACAGCGGCAGCCTCCCCCCGCCGCTTCGGCTCACCTGAGCGGGGCAGGTCACTTTTCCCCTCGGCAGGCTCAGATCATATCCCCCCCGCTGCCGTTTCCCGTGTTATTGTGTCACGGGCAGGCGGAGAAACCCTCGGTCGCCGCCGCAGCCGGGCTCGCCGAGGCAGCAGCGGCCCCCCCCGGCTGTCACACGGCAGGGCCGGCGCTGCGGCCCCCGCGGGAAGGGGCCGGCTCCGGGCCGGGGGCTGCGCGCCAAGCGCCCGCCGCCGCCTCCCCGCCCCGGGGTGCGGGGGGGTTTGGGGGGGCGGCGCCGCCGAGGGGAGCGCAGCGCTCCCCTCCCGTGACTCCCTCCCCTCCCGCGGGGGCAAAGTCCCCTTCGCGGGAGGGGGCGGCCGGGCCGGTGTGCGGGGCTCGGCGCTGGGCGGCCGGGGCGGCTGGGTCCGGTGCGGGAGGAGGTATCGGTCCGAATTTTCACCGCTGCTGCTCCCCCACCGACTCGATCTCTGCTTATCTGCTGCCCAGGGGTTTTTTCCTGCCCACCTCACCTCTTTGTCTCCAGGCGACAGCGGATGCAGAATCCCTGAGAGGGCAGAGGAGCACTTCTCTCTGCCTTTCGTCTTGGCAATGGGATGTAAAGTGCAAGGTCATGAGCGCTGTCTGTCAACATTTTTGATGGGAAAAAAATAAAAAGCCTCAGCCTTTTTTTTTTTTTAAAAAAAAAAGTCCAGTAGGCATCTTCTGCAGTGGTCCAACCATGGTTTTCATTTACAAACACATGCAATTAAGATATACCTTCATACCTACTCATTGCTTTTATTTCTGCCTGCACATACTCCGTGTGCATGGAAATTGTATATGCATTCACTACTTGGGTGGTGGAACACTGGAACAGGTTGCCCAGAGAGGTGGTGGATGCCCCATCCCTGGAAACATTCAAGGCCAGATTGGATGAGGCTCTGAGCAACCTGATGGAGTTGGAGATGTCCCTGCTCCTTGCAGGGGGGGTGGACTAGATGACCTTTGAAGGTCCCTTCCAACCCAAACCATTCTATGATTCTACAATTCTACTTCCCATCAGCAGGTAGGTGTTCAGCCATCTCCAGGAAAGCAGGGCTCCATCACATGTAACGGTGGCTTGGGAATACAGGCATCATAATACCAAACATGCCCCCTTCCTCCTTCTTCCTCCAGCTTTGATTACATGATGTCAGATGGTGTGGAATATCCCTGTGGTCAGCTGGGGTCAGCGATATCGTCATTGATTTGGAATCAAGAGAAGAACTAAGAGGGAATCAAGTAAACCTGGCAGGAACCGGGCTGCAGACAACAGAAAGGAGGGGATCCTTTGCATGGCCCATAGTAGACTTGTGGTATTTATTACCAAAGGAGGCTCTGGATGTAAAAGAGTGGACTTGGAGTCAAGGAAAAAATGGACAAGTACTTGGAAAAGAAATCTACAGAGGGTTACTAAGCAAACAGCAGCCACATCCAGCTCAGGAAATTCTCTGTTCTAAAAATAATTGGAAGCTAGGCAAGCCCTTGCGAGACGTTTCATATATGCTTTCCCTGCTGTTCCCTAAGCATCTGTTTATAGCCAGTGAGACGCATACTGGACTAGATGGACCTTTGGTTCAACCCAGTGTCACTGATTTAACAAGCACGTTTGCGGGTCTCAAAAAGCACTAGAAATCCATAGATGGCAAAGAGAGAAACACAGAATCTGCCTTAATTTAATTCGTGAAATGGGCCAGGGAGAGAGGACACCTTAGGACTGTAAACACTACTGCCTGAGCTTGCTTGGTGTAAATTTGGAAGACGTGCATTTAATCTGAATACTTGCAAACACCCTCTAATTCCTCTCATCCTGCAAACATACAAAGTACAGATTCACAGAGCTGGAAACAAAAAGGGAATTGAAACAACCATCTCATCTGACCTTATATTTAGGACAAAGAATTTACACAGTAACTTTTATCAAGCACTTTATCACATGACTGAAGGAAAGACAATTTCAAGAGAATGTTATTGTACACTGCAGACCATTTCTGGGGAAGCCCTCGGCTCCATCACCGGCGTTTGGCTGATTCAGCTGTTCAGCTCTGCTAAAAGGGGATACACGGTTCTTCTCGGTTCCAGCAGCACAATCTGCAACGTGTCTTATGCTCATTTTCCCACTTATAGGACCTCTGCTTGCTGCAATTCAATTCCCTAAACAGGCAGAAGAGTACCAGAAAGTGAAGAGCTGGAGAGCAGAGATGTGCGGGTGGCTGTAGGGTCCAGAGCTGGCACCCAGGAGCGGGCCTAGGCAGCTGGGAGCAGGAACAAAGAGGAGGAAGAGGGAGAGGAAAAGGGGAAGAAGCTGTCTTTGGTCAGTGACAAGCTATGGCCTTGACTCAGGGTGTTTGAGGAACTGCAGCCTGAAATGCCTATCTTTCCTTGCATAGCCTTGCAACTTGGAAAATGCAGGCCAGTGCAATTTCTGGTACTGAATTATTTAAGGATTATACATGGCCATGCTTGCCTTTGTGCACTGATATCACATTTGTAATTTGTTCCACATGTTCACACTGAAATTTCTTACAGTTACAGTGCGCCTAAGAGGAGGGAATTGGGTATCAGTCACTCCAAGCCTGCTGTCACCCAAAAATGGTTAATTAACAAAACCGCAAAGGGTCACGTTTCAGCCAAAAGCAGGTACCAAGCTACATAAAATAACCTGGTTAGATGTTTGTAGCTTGTTTGTTTTTAATGTACAGACTGCTAGAGAACATAAAGTCTAGCAAAAGATTAAATTGTCTTGACCCTTCCTCCCAGGGGAGACTGACCACTGAGGGTAAGATGCTCCTCTAAAAGGTGGGACAGCTCAGCAGAGTCTGAAATCCTGACAGCAAGAGAGAGAGACATCGCTCTGAGGTAACCTCCGGGAAGCGGATTGGTTTCTTTTTTATAAATATAGGATCCATTTTAGGAGTTGGTGTCTATTTGAGATATGAATACATACTTGCATTTTACTTTAGCATGGATGGAGTTAAGGGAAATGAAGGCAGCTAGCTAGCAGTAAGGCATTCCTCAGCCAAGAGCAGGGCAGATCTTTGAGCTGGAGCCCCAGGGCACTTTAAAACTCATCCTCCACAATATCAAGAGAGGAAGAAGAGCCACATAGGTCTGGTGGAGAGTTGGCACCAAAGGCATGAGGTACCATGAGTTCAAGTGTCTTCCAGTGACTTTTGAGGACACTGGAGAGTCTCTGGCATGTAGTAAGGTATTGGGCTACACATTTGAACCCCCAAGGTCATGACGCTCTGTGGAACATCAGGCATGAATGGGGACATTGTATTAGAGCACTGGTTTTAGAAAACTTGTGATTTGTATAAACTTTCTTATCTCACTGAGTAAATGCTCAAGTGGTGAAATGCTAAATGTTTACATAGTGAAATAAGAATCTTGCTTTCACTGCTTTAAAGAATATTGTATCTTTGGCCTACATTTTGACTTCATAAATTAAGCTGAGATTTGATAAACTAATTCTTTAGCCCCACTAATTAATTTTCTGCAAGCTTATTTTAGCAGGAGACATTCACATGAAAAATTGACCAATACTCATGTGTGTACTTCTCATTTCTCCTACAGTATTATTCCTGAGTCTCACTTAAATTGTTTGTCTTTCCCTTGCTGTGATGACTACAGCTTTTTAAACAGGAAAATGACAGATAAATCATTAAGGCATTGATCACCTCATGCAAAAGATGGTGAAGCACTTCAGGGAGAAAAGGGATCAGCAGGTGAGCTGTTTGGTGGGATAACGGCTTTGTTTTTCCTAACATCTTTTGATGAGAGCCAACATGATGTAAATACCACATTTAAAAATACTTGGTTCCTCTCTCTTACTGAGGAAGACAAATACAAAATAGGCTTTTGGCTTTTAAGTAGGCCTTTCATTTCAGTAGCTTTTGCAACGCTCATGGAAAATGAGTGTGAAGGTTTTTTCTACATTCCCATGCTTATTTGCAAAGAGAGCTCACTTGTCTTTGTGTTCCAACTGGTTCACTTCCTCCGCACTAGGGGCCTGGCACAGGGAACCAGAGGAACTACCAGGTATTGTCCAGTCTCCCCTCCTCTTTTCAGGCTACGTACAATAGTGTTTCCCATTCTTGGCAGTGCACAGATTACATTCACTGCTGCTCATTTGCTGCTCTAAGTTTGAACAATTTAAGTTGTCTGCTAGGAACTGGTCAGAAGAATCAGTGCTTGTGTGATTCAAAGGATTGAATTAATCTGGCCAAGCTAACTTTAGTCTTGTGATAAACCACAGGAAAAGTTAGTAAATTTTCAGGAAAAAAAAAAAAAAGGGTATGTTTTAAACTTCTCTTTTTCTATTATAACATCTAAGGTTTTGCAAAAGCCACCATGGTGAGATGACAGGAGGAATTTCTCACAATCTCTCCAACTTTTCAGCACTAGAGTGAGACTCGTATCTGTTTAGGTTCTTACGTTTCATGTGTCACTGACCTGGTAATTGTTTTAACAGTGAGCTGAAGAAAAAGCCATTTTGATCCTGAGATATGCAGAGAGTATCTGAAAGGGGCTTTCTAAGCCTATCTTTATGCAACTTTTCAATTTCATATTAAATGTTCAAACACTCACTGGGTCAGACAGAGATAGTGAGATTCCTGTGCAGACTGACGCCTAAAGCATGACCAAGAGATGGGTACATGTTTTAGTGCTTGCTCCTGTGAACAGATTTTACAGAAACAAACAGCTTCAGTAAGATAAAATATCAAAAATTCACCTCAGACCAGTAGGCCCAGTGACTCAAGTTGACAGTATGGTCTGCTAAACCAGCATTCTGCACTACCCCATGCCAGTGATGCCATATGTTCAGTACACTCAGTTTCCTCTACTTATCTATTATTATATCTGGAATATTTTCTAATTCCTCTTATTTAATATATTCAGTAGTTTTGCAATAATTTCTACTTTTGGGCATCACAAAAATATTTACTTGTCAAAAAGCACCTGTAAAACTGGCTGAAACCTTAATCTTTGAATATTTCATATGTATTTCCAGTAGTTCTTTTTTGATTCATTTTCTCTTGATCTTATTCTGCATTTAACTGATAGCAGTTATGAACTCATTCAGCCTGAGCTATGTCTACATTGTCTGTTTAGCCCAGGTTGTCGTCCAGGGCTTTTGTAGTATCCAGTTTAGTGCACGGGCTGAGAGGTGTGAGTCAGCTGGGAAGTCTAAGAGCTGAAAAGGAGCTGCTTTCTAAGCCACAACTCAAGTGTGAAGACAACACCTATTAGCTAAGTGGTAGAAGCCAGCTTGTTAAGCTGTCCCCCAGCTATATCCATGCACTCTGATGTCTGGTTGCAAGATAAAAAAGGTTTGCTTAAACTACTGTGGCTTAAATTAACCGTTTGACTCTGCACTGTAACCAGCCCTGAATACTCAGGCACTTTTTTTTCCTGCTTTGGGAGGCAACACCTCAGAGTTGAGATTCAGTCTAAGACACTGTGCCTCACCAGTCCTTTGCCACCTATTCCCACTTCCCAGCCCGTTTCTGTTGACCGTCACTCTTTCCCCATTGCCCATGATGGAGCATGCTCTGCCTTAGGTGATCTGGCTCTTCCGTGCCCTAGGGTGAGCACCACAGCCAGGGTTTGGGGTGGGTGGTGGGTGCGAGCATGCAGTGCACACATCTCTGTGGATTTGTGGTTCTGGTGGCAGGAACAGATGCAAACAGTTTGACAGGATGCCAAACAGCTGCTGCCACAAGATACAGAACCGTACTCCCCTATGATTGATGAGGCTTTTAATAAAGAAAAACAGCCTTTGTCAAACAGTACCCTACAAAGCAGGGGTTTCAGTGCTGTCTCCATCCTTAACCACATCACACCCTGTCATTAGGGGATGTGTGACACACAGAGACCTCTCGGGCTGAGGAACACCAGCCAGCCAAGCTGCTCCTCCAGCGGATAAGCCTCTTTGGGGCACAGCCAGCAGACACCACGGCTATGCCACCACTGCTGCAAGACACCAGAAACACTACAAACCGACCGCATCGCTCAGTTCCATTGGGATAATCTCCACAGGCAGCTACTCCAGCTTGCCTGACTCTGGTCTGTTTATATCTGTCAAATTAACTCTTTCCCATAGATATGTGTTTAATCACTCTGCCACCCTGTGGTCCTTTCATGAATTTAAGTAGGAAAATTGTTAGAAAATTGTTGTGAACTGATGCTTGACAAAACAAAAGTACTATTAAAGGAAGCTAATGGTAATTTTATACAGGAATAATCTTCAGACAATATATTTGCTTTTCCCAGGACTACAAACACAGACACACTTGACTCCATCATTAATTTCCCTCTGCAGTTGAACACCAAAATAATGACCCAATCTGGTCAAAATGAAAAATCAAAGCCAGTACAATACTAGTTATGTCAATATTCTCTTTTATGAAAGTGCTTTGCAAGGAAGTGTTTGTCTGGGGCCTCCTGGGTTCTCAAAATATTTACAGATCTCTTGGAGTGCTGAAGCAATGAGATGAACTCAGCAGAACATGCTTCTAAAATAAATCAGACAGCACACTGTGCTGAGATACATCAAAATGATCAGATATGACTAGTCCCTTTACTGAACCAAAGGGAAGATACTTCTAGTGCTGCAGAGAACTAGAATTCTTTATGGAGAAAGCTTTGCTGTAGCTCTGTGTCAGGGAAACTGGGTACCAAAGGATCTGGTGGAAAGAGGCATCAACAGACAAAATGGGGATGAAGCAGAAGCATGGCAAGATCTTCTCATAACAACAAATCTGAGTCTCTTGAAATACAGAAACTGGTAACAATATTGACAAGGATGAACTGTACTGGGAACACTGTCCTACTCTTAAGGTCTCAGCAGAAAAAAAAAGCATCTGAAAATCAGTCTGTAGTTGTGTCTGGGAATAAAACTTCACCAAGGTGTGTTCATCCAGGGAAGAGGAGCGAAATGAGGAGAAAAAGGTCAGGAAAGAGTTGTGAAGAGAAAATAAATAAGGAGAACAGAGTCCCACTAAGAACAGAAGTGGGACTTGAGCTGAAGTAAAGAGGAGGAGAGAATCAGGAAGGGAAGAGAAGCTGGAAGAAGACAGCAGCAACAGAACCAGGCTGAGGTAGGAGGTGGAAGGTATAAATTGTCTTTGTGATGTCCCTCAGAGCTTTTCCCCTCTGTATTACCCTGCCTGCACAGTGGGATGCTGCCTGTCTCCACAGCAACCAGCAGAGAGACGAGACCTTTCCTCACTGTCTGCATTGACTCCTCTCTCTGGAGAGGAGCCCTCCAAATTGTCACTCTTAAATATGTCAGTATAGAAAACTGGCCTGGAAGCATCTCAGGAGACCCACTTACTGCATGTCCTTACCTTGGAATAGGATCCATAAGCACAGCTGTGCTTATCCTGTAACCCAATTTGGCAGACCCTAGTGCCCACTCCCTCAGGAATGGAACTAGTATAGAATTATTCTTAATTAAAGATTCCTAAGTTTCTTAATGGGCTTTGATGTTTCTCTCATTCAGACTGTTAAATTTGGGGGGAAAACTCCTTTAGCTCTCCAAAGAGGGCTTGAAGGGCAGTATCGCCCCTCAAGCCTCATCCAGCATCTCTTCTGAAGCAGTTCATGACAAAAGCAGCCTCATCATCCACTTACTGAACAGTTTCCTGGGGAAAGGCAATTCTGCTAGGTAAGGTCCGTGCCAAAACTGATGATCCAGTCTCCAACACCTAGAAGAGAGAAGATGAGAGGAAAAGGATTTCTCCTAACTGTACAGGCAATGAATTTATTTTCTGAGTCAACAGTAATTGGAGATCTGAGAGGCCAAAACATCCCATGAATGGAAAGTTACTTTTGTTGTCCCAGTTATAGCTTATCACATGATGTCAAATTGCTCAGCATCTCAAGACACTGATATCCCTTGTGATATACTCACTACTAATCATTACTCATGGAGTTGTAAGAAAAAAATTCCAGCTACTCATTGACACAGTGATTACAACGGAAAAATGTTTGGCCTCATGACAAGCTCTAGTACTCAGCAGCAGGATAAAAAACCGTACAGATAGTTACAGTCTACATAGAAAAAATATAAAAAATATAATTGATACAGGAACATTCATGCTTTAGGCATAGGCCCTAGTAATATCTGATGAAGGGAGTGGATGGAAATCTTCAGGACAAAGCATTTCTTGCACAGGTGTCTACAGAGATTTTTGCATTGTCATGCCAAGCAGATGGTGTGGGGCTAAAAAGGTCATGGGAGTACAAGGACTCCTAGGTATATTGGGGAGCAGGACAGAAGGGGACAGCCTGCTCATCTAATGTTTCAGTGCCAGGAGGAAAGTTCAGAATGATAAAATTGAGCTAACTGGTAATTCTTGGAAGGGTCCAGCCTGAGATCTCATTATTCAACATGACCGAGGGTGAGACTAAAAGGCCCTACAAGCAGAAACAAGAGAAATAACTAGAATTTAACAGAATCAGATATTTGTTCTGCCAACAGATATAGATCATGCCAACATTGGTTTCTTTAGACATAATTTTAATGATGTGCTCATTTGTATTGTTGTTTTATTGTTTCTCTGTGTAAGGCTTCTGCTTCTTTTGTTAGACTAACTTTTACTATATTGGCTTCTTCATGATCCTCATTCGAGTTTTCATCCTGCTATTTTTCACTGTTATTTCCCTGCACCACTCTACTCCTCCATTGTATACTCTTCACAAATGGAATATTTGATGAATCTTCCAGATTTTTTTTTTATATTTTGCATAATATGGCTATGTTTTTCACATTTATTTATTTATTTATTTAAGATCCATACAGATATTATAGGTATGCTGTTGGCTGGAATATACTTGAAATTCTTAGCCCTAGCAATGTCCCCCCCCAAAAAAACAATACAGTAAGAGCCAAAAAAACTTTCTGTTTTGGCTCTTATGCAGGTACTAGCTAATTAAAAGTAAGACGATATGATAACTTTCAAGATGACACTTAATGATGTTCAGTATGTCACTATTAATAAAGTACCTTAATAATACCCTTGAAATTAGCCACAAAATGCTCTACACAGTATTTAAAAAAATATATTTAATTCCTTTTATCCATAGACATTTATCTCATGGACACTAATGATAAAACTGTTTCAAATAATTTTAGCAGCAGGTGTACTATGTGATTAAATTTTAGGGCCTGCAGTAAAGTATTGCTGTTAATTTTGCCAACTAGCAAAATCAGCTGAGTCTGGATTACAATTTTTTTGCTGTGGTTAGAAGCACTCTGGAGATCTATCCAGAAAATGTAGATGGAGCAAAAGACTTTCATGGTGTACTCAGGCATTAAATTACATGCATGCCCTTGGTTACATCTGTTTATTTTCTCCTAATTTGAATAGAACTGTTTTGCATGTCTCTGTTGGCTTGTTAAGAGTGACAAGACAGCATTTACCTGAGGTAGCAATGAGCTATCTGGTTATTCTACTAATTGGCTGAAATTTTCCCTGTTTGAGTCTTGAACTCATTATCTCCTGCTTTGTCGTGTTTTGCTGGCTGACACTATCTGTACGACAGTTTTACTGGGATATGATAATACAAATTAATCAATGTCTGGAACACAGAATATGCAAGCCACTGCTTTCCTATTTTAGCTGTTCATTAAAAAAAAAAAAGTAAAATATAAAGTAAAAACATATTTAAATCAATAACCAACTCCAATGGTGAGCTGTATGCTGTGGTGATTTAGGGGATCTGAGTTTTTTTAGGGCCCTAAGCTATGACTAAAATCTGAACATTTTGATTAACAGAGACAAGCACACCTAACCTTTATTAATTTGTCTAACTCTTTTGTGGATCACACTCACTTTGGACTTTGACCACATCTCACAGGTTCCACAATGTGTTGCACAGAAAGCTCTTCTCCCCTGTTCATGAATTTTCTGTTCATTTCAGTGGTATTCCCCAGTTCTTAAATTTCAGACAGACTAGAAAATCATTATCCAAGATATGTATGCACCATGGATTCATACAATGGCATAATTATATTTTCTGTTTGGTTTGGGTTGTTTTTTTTTTTTTCTGTTTTCCCAGGAAGGGCACATTCATTGTAGACAGTTATTCTGCCAGTGTCTCACAGGCTGCAACATGCTGAAAGGGCATTCAGAGCTCTTAACTCTTAACTCTTAACTCGTCACACCTACAGATTCAGTTGCCACAGTCACCTTCTGTGTTGAAACACAAGGAGCACATCCAATGGCAGGTATTTCTAGACAACGAGAAACTGTCATTTAAAGGGTGAAAATGTAACATACATGCTAATTGTAAATATTGTAGATGGCATTTCAGATGAAGAAATAAATCCTTCAACTAAGTTTTGTGAGGCTTTAATCAAACTGAGCCTCTCTTGTGGAATAATCTCCAAGAACTGTAACTGTGAATTGTGTAATTATCACCAGGCTGATAACATGTCACGGTATTAAACTTTGGCGCCGTGACAGTTTTTCCAGTCCTGGCTTTATTATCTTTTTATTTTCACAGCTACCTATGTTGTGCTTTGAGGGACACTCAAAAGTTTCTAGTGTGTACATCTTTCTTTGATATTTAAACACCTCATTTCATGCAGCCCAGTTTTCTCACTACATTTTACTGTAGTGTTCCCAAGCACTAGAATTGAAATTACATTTGGGAAGTCATCTTCCTAACGTGCTGCCTGATGACTGGAGCCTGACACTGGTAATGTGCACTGTTATAACATATGTTATCTCGCGGTTCATTGTTTTATGTCTTAGTTGTGGAGCTTTGGAGTTGTTTGAACTTCCTTTCTTTGATTTGTCACAGCTGCCCTTCATTTATTTTGCTGTTCATATCCTTGATGTTTGAGTTCTGGGAAACATTATACATGGCCAGGAACTTCAAAGGCAAGACTATAATAATCTTCAACAACCCATTTTCTGTTTTGCTAACTTCACTCAACGTTAGTAAACCAGATTCTGTTAACACTAATTTCCATTAACATTAGTCAATTGAAAAACTACACCAAAGCTTATCTTGCTTGAGACTTGACTTCATTCTTGCTTCCCCTCCACAGCCCAGCTGAGGATGCAGGCCGTTTAGTGGTTCAGTCTACTTCTCCCTTATACTGAGACCTGTTAGAAGAGGTGTACCTCTCAGCTGTACTCTCACAGCAGTCACTTACAGCCTCAAATGTGCCCCTTGGGGGACTGACTTCAGTGGGTGGTCAGTTAAGATGGGATGGCTGAGTTAATTGTTTCCTCAGCTCTTTCTTCCATTCTGCTACAGGGCAGTTTCACCCCTGCTTGTACCATGATGTTACATGCCTGAACCCTGATAGTTTCTGCCCACCATACCAGCTCAAAGTGAAAACATTTATGGTACAGCAACTCCAGAGCAAATACATAATCCCACGGAACTATCATAAAATAATTTCAGGATCCTACCAAGCTCCCTTATCACAGCATGCATTTCCTTACAAATTGACAGCAATGTTGATAGTTCAGCATCTCATCTTCTCTGCAATCCAAAGTCACTAAATGATTCATCTGTATCTGAAGAAACTGACTTCATGAAGTCCTACACAAACCAGTTTTTGTCAGTTAGGTCACTGCTTTAAAACGTTCTCAGTGAAAACAGAAACATAATACAACTTGTTTCCTGAGAAAAGAGCCATGTTTCCTATAGATTTATGTCCATGTTTTTGCAGATAGGCCAGTTGGCTGCAGCCTCTCAGAATGGATCAGACCTTTCCCCTACGTAAGGGCTCCAATATATTGTCCAACCACTGATTTCCACAGAACTTCTGGGAACTTTACCTGCCAAATTTGCCTGAACCTGAAGAGCAATTTCGAGAGGCAGAAAAAGATGGCAGGCAGCACAAGCATATACTTTTCAGCTCCTTAGGAAACAAGATAAAAAGCACCGACAAACAGAACTACTAGGATAAACAGAACTGGTTGGAAAAAATAATAGCTAGTATAAATGTCCGGGCTCAGTCTCAAATGTTCCTGACCATGGATCAGTGCCAACTCCTGAATAATGTTCAGTGGTTTTCCTCCCATTGGGTTTCTGTTATGTAGCAGATTTCTTGAGATACAAACTCCATTAATTTATGCCTTGGGTTCAGTTCTTTGACTATCCCAGAATCTCTGTTTATTCCATAGAGTGAAAAGGGGAATGGAGAAGCAGCAGACATGCGAAGTCATTGGAAAATTGCACAAACTAAGGTATAAATTAACACCAGGATAATTAAGCTGCTATTTAAACAGTTAGTAACTGTGTGAGCATTTACTTCAGAGAAGAGTGATTTTCTGTTTAGCTTAGAGGTATGTGGGAACAAATTTACATTGAAGCAAAATGTCACAGTCTGAAGTAAGACTGTACATACCAGTCTGCACCTGCGCATTAACAGAAACTGGCCAAAGTGCCTCAGGTTTCCTGTGTACACAATGACTGCATTTCCACCTTCCAATATCTAAAATAAAACATGAAATTATGATAGATGGCTGAGTCTTTGAACAAGCCACTGCAGATGTGATAGAGGTTACTGCCTCCGTACTTCAGTCAAAGTTTTTTCCAAGGCCAATTGCCTTGCTGGCACCACTCAGGCAAAAGACCTTCTGAAGGTAGAAGATGCCAAACTCGATGTTGTAGTTTAACCCCAGCTCACAACTAAGTACCATGCAGCTGCTCACTTACCCTCCCCTCTCCCCGGGGGGGTGGATGTGAGAGAGAATTGGAAAGAAAGGAAAACTCATGCATTGAGATAAAGTCAGTTTACTAGGACAGCAAAGGAAAAGATAATCCTATGTACATAGTAATAATGATAATAATAATTTTAAAATATAATGATAATAGAATACACAAAATGAATGATGCACAATTTCTCACCACCCAACAACCCAACAACCAATACAGTCTGTCCTGAGCAGCGATCGCAGAATGGAACCAAGAGTCATCTTGGACACAGTGATTTCCCAGTCAGTGATCTCAGAACCACTGTTTTCAGAGAGAGAGAGAGAGAGTGCACTGCCACCAGCCAACCCACACTTATATATATATAGGGGAGAGACTGTTCAGTAGGGCCTGTTGTGATAGGACGAGGGGTAATGATTTCAAAATAGAGGGAGGTAGATTTAGATTAGATATTAGGAAAAAATTTTTTACAATGAGAGTTGTAGAGCACTGGAACAGGTTGCCCAGAGAGGTGGTGGATGCCCCATCCCTGGAAACGTTCAAGGCCAGGTTGGATGAGGCTCTGAGCAACCTGATCTAGTTGGGGATGTCCCTGCTTCTTGCAGGGAGGTTGGACTAGATGACCTTTGAAGGTCCCTTCCAACCCAAACCATTCCATGATTCTATATACTTGGCATAACTTTTATGTCATGGAACTCTTCCTTTGGCCACTTTGGGTCAACTCTACAGGCTATACCTCTCCCAGCTTCTTGCACCTGCATATTAGCAAAAACTAGGAAGCTGGAAAAAGCACTTGATCTCTTAGCAACAGCTAATAACATCACTGTATTATCAATAATCTTCTCATTCTAAATTCCACACTAAATCCAAAACACAGCAGCTACTGGAAAGAAAATTAGCTCCATCCCAACTGAAACCAGGACAGTAAAGTGACATGTAACAACAGCTGCTCTCTGCTGGGCTGAATACCGAGCCAGCTCCATTCCACCAGCTCCTGCTTCTGGTTCCAACAAGAACATGGTACCTCCTTGTCTTGGTCATTTGGTGCAGGCTTACACCAAGCACAGAGGGACTCTGGAGGTGGATGTGCACAACTTACGAGCACAAAGTAATCATTTTTCAGCTTATGCACACATCACACAGCTAGGACTAACATGCTACTAGGCTGAGCATTAATATGCCCCACAGCAAGATATCAGCTAGCCTTTGTGGAGCTGGCCATTCTGGAAGAGGCGTCCTGTGCTGCTCATTGCAGATGACCAACTCACAGTGTTGCTGAGCTGCTGTCTTCTGAGCTTCTGCTTTCATTTTTTTTTTCTTATGGTTTAGGGATGTCAGTAGACTTCCTCTTAAATCTCTGAGCTGCAGACTATTCCCATTGTGCTTGCCGTGGTTTTTACTCATCTCTGTCATGGCTTTAGCTCAAGCACTTCCTCACAGCTTCCTCAAGCAGACAGAGCCCAGGTCAGCCCACAGTGCAAAGCCCAGCTGGGCCCTGAGGCACAGGGACACAAACCCCTCTCTGAGGGCTGTGCCATCCCTTTCCTAAGGGATCCTCTGGCAATGAGAGCCAGTAGATACATGCCCTCAGTCACACTATCCCCACCGTTGTTGTGACAGAAGGAGCAGGGGTGGGTGACGCTGGTGGGTGCTCACCTGCAGCTGCCTCACCGTGTGTCTTCCCACCCACAGCCAGGCCCCGTAATGGCGGCTCAGTCAGCCTTCCTCTCTCCACCCTTGCTCTCACGGAAATACCTAGAGTGTGCTGCCTCAGTCAGAGCTGTGCAGGAACTCCCATATTGGGCCTGGTCTGGTTGTATTTTACAGATATATTTTATTTAGGGTATTTTGTGGATTTTTATGGCATTTTATTGGCACATAGATTTTATTGCAGCCCAGCCTGGCTCTAGTGCAGTTGGACAGAAATCAGGAGGTTTGTCCCAGATCATAGAATCATAGAATGGTTTGGGTTGGAAGGGACCTTTAAAGACCATCTAGTCCAACACCCCTGCAAGAAGCAGGGACATCTTTAACCAGATCAGGTTGCTCAGAGCCCCGTCCAACCTGGCCTTGAACGTTTCCAGGGATGGGGCATCCACCACCTCTCTGGGCAACCTGTTCCAGTGTTCCACCACCCTCATTGTAAAAAATTTCTTCCTGATGTCTAGTCTAAATCTACTTCCTTCTAGTTTAAAACCATTACTCCTTGTTCTATTACAACAGACCTATGTCAAAAGTCCCTCCTCAGTTTTTTGTGGGCTCCCTTTAGGTACTGGAAGGCTGCTATAAGGTCTCCCTGGAGCCTTAGGTTGAACAGCCCCAACTCTCTCAGTCTGTCCTCATAGGAGAGGTGCTCCAGCCCTCTGATCATCTTCGTG
Organism: Tetrax tetrax; assembly: GCA_009806455.1. Lineage (NCBI taxonomy): Eukaryota > Metazoa > Chordata > Aves > Otidiformes > Otididae > Tetrax > Tetrax tetrax. The sequence continues at coordinate 397,209 of WHYT01016205.1, forward strand.
GCCTCGTCTGGACTCGCTCCAACAGATCCACGCTCTTCTTCAGATCCGGCGGTGGAGCGATTCCTCTCATTGTAACCCCGAGATCTTCCCGCCCGCCCCGACGGCCACGGCCGGCCGCGTGGCCGTCAACCAGAAAATCAACCCGTCCGGCGCCCGCCTCACCGCCGTCCCGCCCCTTGCCGCAACCCGCACCGCCTCGACGGGAGGCGGGGGCTGGTGCGGCGCGCGCTTTTCGGAACGGAGCTGCCCGAGCCAGCGAGTGCTACCATGCGGAGCCGGGCGGAGGTGGACGCCACGTTACAGACGGCTAAACTGAACCCGGCGGAGCTGCTACCGGTCGTCCACTGCCTCAGCTTCGGTCCGCAGGCCGGCACCGGCGAGTGCTGCCTGCTGCAGCTGGAGCCGGGCCTCTGCGCCGAGCTGGAGGCGGGACGCAGGTAACGGGCGGGGGTGACGGCGCCCCCTTTTGGGGCTTGTCGGCCGTGGTGACTGGTTGAGGAAGCGGGACAGGCCTGCCCCCGCGGAGGGAAGCTGGAATTTTGCCGCCCTTACAGCTCGCCCCGGCCGGATGGAGCTGGGGCGGGGCTTCTTCTCCCGGGGCCTGCGCTTTAGTGTTAAGTGGCTCTTAAAGGTGGCTTTTTGCAGGCTTTTATTCTTCTCGTACGATTTGCGTGAAAATTTAACTGTCTACATTGGAAACTAAAAACTAGTAACGCCTCTAAGAAGGTCATTTTATTTTTTTGCATATGGGAAAATCGCTTCTGAGGAGACTTCTAGCCAAAACTGAGAAGAGTTTCTCCTCAGGCCCATGAGTATAAATGCCTAAAATTTGGGTTTAGGACAGGACATTACGTCTTTTTAAAAGAATCCCACTGGCTTTGACATTTTCCTGGTGGAACTCTTGAGGTCGGGGGGTTAGCAGGGGGGCTACAAATAAGACAAATACAGCGTTAGCACAGGCATTGGTTGGATGGTTACGTGACCTCTAACTCTGGACCAAGAACAGATTCTAGATAAGTTTTTGATACCGTTTTAAAATGTCTTCCTTTGCTGCAATGCTAGTGACGTAATACAAATGTTTAACAGGATGTAATAGCAGAATTCCCTCTAAAGAAAACAGTCCTGAGAGATGTGTGTTAGTAAGCCCGTTCATCCTTGGTGCAATATCGATAAAGTGTCATTGGTTACAGATCAGAATGACACTGAGGACTGCCTGGGGCACAGCTGAGCTCTGCTCATGCGTGCAAGCTTTTGGACGCAAGAGGAGCAGTTTGATGAAATTGAATTTGAACACTTTATTTAGTGTAGCCGGGGAGGACTTGAATGTTGTTGCCTTGTTGTGGTCCTGCTTTGGTATTATCCTGTCCTCACCCTTAATCTCTATTTAATCAAGTATGTGAGCTGAAGAGGCGGGTTTGCATTGATTCTTTGTCCCAAAGTGCTCTAAGAGATGGTTATTTTTCCTGCTTGGAATTACTTGCAAGAAAATGTGTTTGTTTCAAGTGGGAATTACCTGAGGGCACTACACTGTAGAGACAATTTCTGTTTGCTTTCTTGTTTCACAATGGGCCAGTTTCTAGTTGTAATCTAATTTCTGAGATTAGTGAACTAGTTCAGGTTTTAAGCATCACTTAGGGGTGGGTTTCTTTGGGAGGGTGAATAGGCAGGTGAGGTGATTCAACTGTGATCTGCATAAAAACTTGAATGTTTGTTTTTCAGAGTGGGAAAACTCAGGGAAGAAAAAACATAGTGCTAAGATATTTTAGATTAATTGACAATTATATCTTTTTATTTTGATATACTGTGACTGCTGTTACCAAATACAACTGCATTTTATAACTTCTTTACTAATGTATAAATGTGAAAAAATATCAGACCAGTTTAATAGGTGTTCATCCTGAAATAGAGTTAAAAATACATCTTTATTTTTGTGCTGTTTTTTTTCCAGCCTGGTAATCCGTGGTGAAAAGGATGAACAAGCAGTGTTGTGTAGCAAAGATAAAACTTACGACATGAAAATAGCAGATACCTCAAATATGTTGCTGTTTGTTCCTGGTTGCAAAACTCCAGAAGAGCTGAATGCAGATCAAGCATCTTGTAATATTATTCATTCACAGGTATGTCTTTCTGGGTTTTTGTTTGTTTGCTTTAGCTCTGTACTTTCTTATTCTCTGTAACTTCTTGTATTTTATCCAAGATGCATGCGTGAAACCCAGCTGGGATTCAGTTGCCTAAACATAGCCTTCTGCTGCCATTTGAGATGCCTTGTGGTATTGGTCTAGCTACAAGCTGCCACTGCACAAGGACGTGAGTCTCCTCGAGGTTCTTTGTACATTGAATAGCCGCAGGAGGATGTCTTTATAAAAATGCTTCATACACAGGAGCTGTGCTATGCCTTAGGGTGTCCAAAATGGCTCTAGGGCCCTTCTTTAGGCAACTGAACTTTATCCATAATGTATGATAATTATTGTTTCTAAGAAGTTAAAACTTTGGTTTGTTTTCGATGGGTAGTAATTACTTGTGTTAGCTATTAAAAGCTTTCAAAGAAAATCTAATTTCTCAGTGTTAGCAGCTATTTTTAAAATAAGCTTTTTGTAAATTGATTCTTAGGAGTGCTGTCTCCAAAAGGCAGATTACACCATGTTGTGCCTGAATATTCTTAAAGTCCAGAAATATACTCAAAGGTGACTGTCTTTCAACTAGCATCTGGGAAGATTTGTTGGAGTGAATGATAGAGTTTCCAGTTTAAATAATTCATTCTTCTTTGCTCTTCTGAAGGCAAACTCAGTTAAAATTCTAAACAGGCAAATATTATTATTACTAGGTCATTATTTGCTGTAATGGATATAATGACATCATTGAGGAGTAATCCTGCTTGTCCTTACATGAACATAAAAATCAAACCAACATAATTTCTTCCGTGAACTCAGGAGTTCAGCTAATAGAAGAAGTAAATTTAAAACTAAACTAGATTAATGAGAAAGTTACAAGCTTTGGATTATAAATTAGAATTGTTTATTTTATTTTCTATCCAGGGTAACTTCTTGTTACCAAATTGCTCAGAAAAGAACTTGTCAGGAAAAAAAAAAAATCTAAAACTTAGATAAATGCTATTTGACATGGTGGGGGGGAAGCTTAGAAGTTTATCAGGAAATTAGTATTTACCTGACTTTTGTGCCAGGCAAGCTACGGAATAGTTAGATTAAAAACTGAGAGCTTTCTGTGTTTTAGAATTTGGATAGGACTTCTTCTACATATAGGTGATTTGCTTATAGTTGATTTAAATGGAACATTATTTTAAACTTTTGTTTAGTTTTTTTTTAATGTATGACCTTAAAAAACAAACAAACAAAAAACCAAAACAAAAAACCCAAACAAAACTAGTCTGGTAAAGCATTCAGGGTATTTTAAAGTACTATATGGAGGCTTTTTTACAAGAGGCTAGTGGTTGGCTCAGGAGTCACAAAGCTGGAGCCTATTCTGCCTCTGCCATTCTGTACCCACTTCTGTTGGTTTGGTAAACAGCAGAAACAATGCCGAAAGGTCTCCAATACTCTGGGCGCGTCAAAGAATCTTCTAGGAAGTCCAAGCTGTACTCCATGAAACACCTTCAGAGTAATCCTGAGGTAAAGCTTTATTAGATTAGTGTTGTTGAATTGATTACATCTGAGCTTCCTGTTACAGGCTTTAAATTTGTGTGTTGGAACAGAGTAAGGAGCAGAGATAGCTTGTTAGTTGTGTGCAAGTGTAGCTTACTGTCTCATTAATGTCTGTTTTACTTAGTGATAATGGTTATTCATTCATTAAGGTGCGAAAAGAGTGTGAAGTAGATCTGACGCACGGGAAGAAGTGGGGAAGATGGAAATGAGATAATACAGGGGGGTTTTATGGCAGTAATATAACTTAGTATTGAGAGGAAAAGAAATGTTGATGAAGATTGTGCAGGAATATATCCCATTACTATATTCTATCGTATGCACATTGAGATAAGGTTGTTCCCTTTGTCATATGCACTATGAACATATGTTTATCAACCAACAATGAATTTTTATTCTTCATTGCCTGCAGTAATTTTTTAAAATTGAAAATATTACAATGATTGTTTCATTAAAGTAATTAACCTATTAATAAATTCTTGTTCTCAGTGGCTAGATTAATACTTTTTGCTGATAATTTTTGGTAAGCGTCTTTGAATCCAAATGGTAGATTAAAATGTTTTAAGAGTCACTGTTTTTTCTTGTAGATTGCCGGCTTCTCCAATAACTACTGGGAATTAAGAAGATGCCGACCTAAACTGAAGAAACTGAGGAAGCTTTTAATGGAAGACCCATATGAAGGGCCAGATAGTCGGAAAGATCAGACATTTTCCAAGGTAAATCAGCTACATAAATTACTTTCTTGTAATTGGTAACAGACTAATTAAAGTGAAGATACATGCTTAACTAGCAAAATACCTTTGCTCCCTTGTTTCCTAGTGCTGCTTTGAGTTAATATTTTAGGCCTAAAATTCTAAACAAGTTGGTAATAAGTAGTACTTCCACTGAGTAGCAGGTAAGCAACCTTTTTTTAGTAAGAGGAGGGAAAAGAAGGACACTGAAAGAGACTGGGGATTTCCCTTTTTATGTGGGGAGTTTCCTGAAGACAGTCTTCAGAACCTGTTGTAAAATCTTTGAGAGTTATACAACTACTAAGGTGTAATGAAGCCTTTCCTCCATCTTTGGGGCCATCATGTGTGACACGTCATGTGTGAGTTAAGGGTAAGGTCACAGGACACCCATGTACAAGTCACTTACCAGTCAGCGAGTTATGATGACAACAAGAAGCAGCGAGTTGCAGAGAATGATGAGGGCGATAAAAGACAGAGAATAAGACTGACACTACAAGAAGGGAAAACACAAATAAAATCCTGTCCTGCTGTCCTTTTATGTTCCCAGGAAATCAAATTTAGGATCTAATTAGTAATGAAGAGACCTGGACTGTGTAGCATATGATCTCAGATAAGACTCAAAACTCCTGGAGTTTTGTTAGTTTGGTTAGTTTTCCTTTTGACTTCAAAAACCAGAAACGGTTACTCCAAAGTATTTTACACTGAGGCTTCGTTGAAGCTGACAGTAACAAACCATTTCTGTGTGCTTGCATGTACAAACATAAATGTTACTTTTCTTCCTTGGAGAGAAATGCTGCCTCTCTCTGGATGATTAACAGTCTGCTAAGTTTCAGCCAGCCTGATGCATAGTGAATAGGGATTTAGCAAACTACAGGAAAACTTGGAAACAGGCTAGTACGTAGCTTGATCAGAATGCACCAAATTAAAATCCTGGGTTTTACAGTGAGATGGCAAGGCATATTCAAATGATGGAATGCATCTGAGTTAATTATCCTTGCCTGGAAATTGCTGATACGGACATGATGCAAATCAACCTATTCCATTTCATATTTGCAAGGGTGATACTGCTGATAAAATTATCATAGCTGAGAGGAGGGATTTCTTAAAAAAGCTGTTGGAGTGCTAGCCAGGCCTTAGAGGGGGAACAAATGCCAAGGACTCCTGTGCAGGGTCTTATCTGAATGGCATTATCTAACTCTTAAACACACTTGGATACTGATCTGGGTTTTACTTCTAATTGCTAGCATTTTTTTTTTTTTTACGTACTGTGCAATCTGGTCGTCCCTTGCTGAAATACTGCATGTTCAGTTCTGTTTACCCTGATGATGTTTCAATGTACTGTCTAATAGGAATAACGTAGCAGGAAGGGAAGACCTTTCTGTATTTATTAAATGTTTTTTTAACATGTGGATGTTCCAAACAGTGTTCCCATAGTCTAATAGATCTTAAATCCTTAATCCAATTTGTTTTCTTTTTGACAAGAAATATTTTTACACTATAATCAACAAAACTTTGGTAAGTTGTTTAAAAAGGCTGTAAGGTGAATAAAGGAATTGATGAAGCCATGTCCTATGGATCTAAGTCTGGTGTTACTTCCTTTTACTTCACTCTTCATGATACCTTCTGTTCCTTTCATGTCTCCTAAATCTTTACCACAGTACCCCAACAGCACTGTCCCATCTCCCCAAGTAACTGTTCCGCAAGGAGCTGTATGGACTGTGGCTGAGTCTGTACTACGTGTCTGCTAATTGGTTAGCAGACACCAAAACACAGCACGCAACTGTTGAGCTCATGCTGGAGGCTTTCCCTCAGTGGAGGCACTAAGTTGGAGTTCTGACTTCAATCCAAAAGTTATAAGTGATTTTTGTTTTGCCTTTTCTTTGAATCTCACAGATTAAAATATGTGATTTAGGAAGACAGAACACGTTCACTTTTAATTCTGGTTGTGATACTTTACTTACAATGCCTACTTGTGCTAGTTTGACATCCTGGGAATAAAGGTATCTTGGTTGTGCATGGCACAAAGTCTTCCCTGTATTGAATAACCCCCAGAATGTTGTAAGTTACAGGAAAAGTTCAGAGAGTGTGCTAAACCTTAGAAAATTCAGGGAAAGAAAATATCTTCTAAGTCTTTCTTTCATTATATCTTGTAGTGCATTTAGCATGCTTGCTGAAGCAAAGGAGGAGTAAGGATGACCTCTTTTATTTCCTTCTTTTTTCCCTTGTTGCAGTATACAACAGAAGATTTGTTAAGTCTGATTCAAGCAAGCGAAGAAGAAATCCTGCATCAATTGCAGGTTATAGATGCCTGCAAAATTCAAGGTATTTATCTCTAAAGATTATTACTGTCTATGAGGAAATAACTCTGCTTCCCCCCGCCACCAAATATCTGTGTGTCCTTTTTCTAAGGCCCATTTCACATCCTTGAGTTTCAAGGTGCAGGTTACTTTGAAGTACTAAGATACTGTTACCAAAATCCGGAATAGAACTCCTTAACAGCAATGTGAAGTTAAGAAGCAGGCACTTTATTGCAGCGCTGGGCGCATGGGGGATCGCTCCACGCAGCGTGCGTGCCTGTGTGATCCAACAGCGCAGTTAAATACACATTCGACGTACGCATTCACTAGATTTACGAGAAATGTTATGCGTGAACATCAACTTTCCGAGAAATCATTATAATACGTCTCCTCCCATTTCCGCATGCTCAGTCATTTGAGTCGAGGGTCTTCTGGTGGTCTCGGGGGTCATCAGGACGCCCCCTCCTCAAATTCGTTGGTCGAACCCCTCCTTGAATTCTCCATATATGGTCCTGAGAACAAGGTCACCTTGCCCTTGAATCTTTTGGCTTGAAAGTGATGGCTCAGAGCCCAAACTGCATAGCTGGTGCCTCATTCTACCACTCCCCAAACTACCCCCCAAGATGCTAGGCTAATTTATTTCTAAGATAAGGCTGATTTATATTTCTAAGGTAAGGATATTTCACATTTCAAAGATAAGGATGCTAAGGTAAGAATATTTCATATAAAATTTAACCCTATAGTTCTATGGTTAGCAAGAATCACCCCATATTTATATTCCAGAATCATATTGATTAAGTATTTTCCTATAGCAATCATTGGTGTTATCATTGATTATAATTCTACTGATTAAAGTCCTCGATACCCAGATTGAGATGGAAAAGGTAGGGGGTTTCCTAGGAGCGAGCTGGTATTCGTAACAGATTTGCAACATTTTGGAGGTTCTGCAACAATACTGCTTCCATATTTCCTATATCCTCTGCTGCTGTGAAGCTGATTAAAAAGATAAAACAGCAGGCATTGACAAGTCTGCATCTTTCCAGGTTAATTCCTTCTCTGCTTCCAGAAACACTGGCATCAGAGTATCCCACCCATAGCATGAATATATTTTGGCTGGTTGCTCTCTTCATGGATGACTGGGTACTGCTTTTTGCAGTTCTAAAGGCAAAAATAGCTGATCCTTAGGTAACTCCAACTCTTTCATAGTCTTTTCTTCCTTCCAGACTGGGTTTATCTCAGAAGTCTTCCTACCACGTGAGGCAAGGCTGGAGCAAGTGCCTCACCTTGGAACAGGTCTTACTCATCCTTTACTTAGAACCATAGAGTCATAGAGTTGGAAGGGACCTTCAAAGGTCATCTAGTCCAACCCCCTGCAAGGAGCAGGGACATCCCCAACTAGATCAGGTTGCTCAGAGCCTCATCCAACCTTGAATTGTTTCCTTGGGATGTGTGGGCCTTGAATGTTTCCAGGGATGGGGCATCCACCACCTCTCTGGGGAACCTGTGTCAGTGTTCTACAACTCGCATTGTGAAGAATTTTTTCCTATTATCCAGTCTAAATCTACCTCCCTCTGTTTTAAAACCATTACCCCTCATCCTATCACAACAGGCCCTACTGAACAGCCTCTCCCCATCTTTCCTGTAGGCCCCCTTGAGGTACTGGAAGACTGCTATCAGGTCTCCCCGGAGCCTCCTCTTCTCCAGGCTGAACAGCCCCAACTCTCTCAGCCTGTCCTCATAGGAGAGGTGCTCCAGCCCTCTGAGCATCTTCGTGGCTCTCCTCTGGACCTTCTCCAACTGGTCCATGTCCTTCTTATGTTGGGGGCTCCAGATCTGGACACAGTGCTCCAGGTGGGGTCTCACCAGGGCAGAATAGAGGGGCAGAATCACCTCCCTCGACCTGCTGGCCACACTCCTCTTGATGCAGCCCAGGATGCGGTTGGCCTTCTGGGCCACAAGCGCACATTTCCGGCTCATGTTGAGCTTCTCATCCACCAGCACTCTCAAGTCCTTCTTCTCAGGGCTGCTCTCAATCCATTCTCTGCCCAGCCTGTATTTGTGCCTGGGATTGCCACGACCCAGGACCTTGCACTTGCACTTGGCCAAGCCTAAATCCTCACCTGCACGCCAGGTGGCAGCAGTCTTAGAGGCATAGAATAATACAGGGCAGAACTGAGCTCTGGAGGTTATCAGATCCAAACCCCTGCTTTAGAACAGGGCCAACTTGGAGATGGCTGCTCTGGGCCTCAGCTGGTTGAGTTCTGAGCATTTTCAAGAATGGAGATTGCACAACCTCTGTCCAGGGTGTTCCAGTGTTTGACTGCAAGGGGAAAAAAATTCTCCTAATAACCATCTGGGATTTCCCTTGTTGCAATTTGCGCTTATTGCCTCCTGTACCATCACTGAGCACCACTGGGAAGACCTGCTCCATTCCTCTATACCGTCCCATTAGGTAGATGGGGATCTCACAGACGACTTTCCTTGTCATTTACAGCTGCACAGCACCATTTTACCAGATCTGTGCTTTGTCACATCTGGATTTCTGCAAACTTGGCTGCCCCTGAACTGCCACTTACTGGAGCCAGTGCAGTCACTTCTGTTCATGCAGTTCTGTGTCTGAATTAAGTATTAGTTTTTTCCACATCTAATTCACCTTGGCATGGGTCTTGTAGTGTCTCTGTATCTGTGGCAGTTAGTCTACATAAACAGTTATGAATACTTGAGAGAATTTCATTTCCTTCTCCTTTACATTTGTTACAAATTCTGTTCTTTTTCTCAATTTTAATCCTAAAAGGACAGAATGTACTGTACTTTGTAAAGGTGTGACCTAAATGTCCAGACTCCTATAATGTATCTTGAAAGAAATAGCATAAAGGTGTTAATGTTTTGTTTCTAACAATGTTTTGTGATTTTCTATTTGGCAGGATATTGGAGAATTCTAGAATTTGACTATGAGATGAAACTCTTGAATCACGTGACTCAGCTGATAGACTCAGAGTCCTGGCCTTTAAATAAGGTTCCTTTATGTACTTGCCTTGAGGAACTTGGACCTTTAGAGCCCATGTAAGCAACTACTTTTAGTCCTTAAAATTGTCTATAATCATTATTAACTATTACTAATTACTATGACTATTAATTTTTTATTAGAATTATAGTCTTATATCTCTACGTTCCAGATACTGTGGTATTAATTATACATTTTCTTAGGCTCTAAAATTAACAAGGGCATTAGTAGTTCAGACAGATGGGTTAGTGAAACCATTTTAGAGTCTATTGGTAATATTTTCATGGATTCCTTAGTAGAAACATTACTGCTGAATTGCAGATGATGGAAGTAGCACGTACTTAACCCGTAAATTGCTGACCATCTTGAAATACTTTTTCTGAAGGTACAGCTAGACAAAAATGTTTAGTTTACCTCTTGCATAATGTCTGAGATGGTGGTTTATTTCCTGGTATAATACTGAATTCAGATCTTAAGAGTTGAGTTTATTGTACTGTCATTGGAGTCATGAAATAATTCAAGATTCCCATTCAATCAAAGTCTTAAGTTTACAATGTGGTGTTTCCCATTTGTTTGGATTTTGGCTCAAAAATTAATCTTGCTTTAGTATTAGAATCTGCAGTTGGGCTGTAATTTTATGCCGAAGGTCTAGAAAAATACCTGCTGTACAGTAAGGAATAATTAACTGCCACATTTATGACTTGTGTCACTTCTCATTGGAAGGAGGTGATATTGCAAGTGTCTCTTTTCCATATTCTCCTTACACCTTTTTAGTCTTTGCTAGTTATAACTAGAAAGTGGAAGAGACTTTTGGGGATGACATGCTGAATTAACTCCCATCTGTCCTTTTTGTCCCCTTTTCTCCCCTTTTAACTTCTAAGTTTTTATCAATTTGTTCATTTCTGCCATTAAGATGTGTCTCATCCTCTGTTCTCCCTGTTTGTTTTTTTTTACTTTATTTGTTCCTTCATCATCATATTGGTAACTGCTTCTGTAATGTTCTAATGAACAATTTTAAAACTTGATTTCTGATTTTTATTTTTTTATTCCCAGAGAGATGATAGAACATATTCTTTTAAGCTATGGAAGGAAATACGTTGATGATGGTAAGTTTGGGAAAGCATGCATATTTTAATTTTTGCATAAAGGAAATAGTTACACAGGAGTAAATGCAGATTTTGTGAGGATGGCCCGAACTAATGAATTTCTTACAATGCTAGTAAAAGGAGGGAGCAAACAGTGAATTAAAAATCAGAAAAAGGGAAGTTTCATATGAAAAAGGACTATTAAACTGTACAAGACACTAGGGAAAAATCCAGAACTGTGAGAGGTAGCTGAAGTCATTTATCAGGTGTCTACAAGCCATAATTTTGTGACTAAAGGCAGATCACTTGTAAAATTTAGGTGGAATCTCTCTTTAGATACTCTAGGTCTTGGATATCATGTGTTTAAGCAATCAATTGTGCTATTGTGAATAGTCAGTGGCCGTCTCGCGTACAGACATACATTGTCACGGCCTTGATCTCAGCCTGAATTCTTCCCCACAGTTAGTTTCATCTCGCCTTTGGCTGAAGTAGGAGTTGTGCTCAACCTTAAAGGACATAGGAAAGTAGTTGTAGTGACACAGATTATCGTCTTAGCGTACTTAGGCAAGTTACACAAGGAACAAGTTTGAATTGCAAGAAGTCCAGATGACTGAAAAGTGGTTCTGAGAATTTTAGCTAAGTCTGTATGAAAGAAAAGAAATTCTCGTTATTCCCTTCATCTCATAAGGACGATTAAGGAAGTTAAAGTTTAGTTAATTGTTCAACCACAGACAGCAACCACTTTAATCAAGCCATTCAGAAATAAGAATGAAAGCTGTAGGAGAAAGGGGAAAAGATGGAGGGCAAATACATTTATTGATATAAATGAATACTTGGACAGTGCTGCATACACACTTAATACGCTGCAGAATTTGTTCTTGAGAATAAGAAGATACCGTTATTTATCCAAAGTAATACCAAGTCAGGTCACTCCTTGAGGAAAAGAAAAAACAGGATTGTTGGTTTGTAGAAGAGTGTAGAACAGAATGGAAATATGAGGTTGTTCTCTGTTCTAGTGTGAAAAAACAAGAACCCAAGAGATGCTGGTTTTTGTTTCTCAGCAGGGGAGGTTTACTTCGAAATGCATGAAGATAAAATATGCAGAGCTATAGCACAAATGCTTTTGCAAAATGCAGTTAAGTTCAATCTATCAGAGTTTCAAGAAGTCTGGCAACAAAGTGTCCCTGAAGGGATGACAACAAGGCTTGATCAACTTAAGGTAAAAAACTTCAAGAAGTATGGATTCTTTCATGAGTAGGCTGGTAACTGACTTGTGGCATATGTAGATTTTATTAATTAACAGGGATTGATTGTGTTATGTCTGTCAGCTTTTGAGTTAAAGTACATCTTATGACATCCTCTATGAGCATTAGTATTCTGGAGTCATGACAGTTCAGGTTTTTGTAAGTCTGGCATGTTTCACTGTTTGAAGAAAAGTTGCAGTTGTATGGTTAATATTTGTAAATGTAACTGAATCTGAAGATCCTGTTGAGCAGACTGTGGTGCCAGCCAGTAGAGTAGCAAGCACTATGAAAATCCTTCTACTCAAGGGAAACGTAGATGTTGGGATTTAGTAGATTTCCTCCTTCCTTCTTGTCATAAAGGAAATTATAAATACTGCCTGTAAAACAGCATCTTTATGATACTTCTTCACTTTGCCTGTAGTGCGGCTTTAGAAGGCTTTGGCGGTGCAAAGGCAAACGTGGATGGGTTATTGCCAGAAAGAAGGAAGTTTAATTGTTTTGTCTTTATTTAACATTTCTCTCGGATGCTGATCTACAGGGCTTGGCTCTTGTGGATAGAACCTCAAGACCAGAGACCATATTTCTGCTAAAAGTAGAAGACTTACCTGAAGACAATCAGGAAAGATTCAACAGCTTATTCCGCATACGGGAAAAGTGGACAGAAGTGGATATTACCCCCTATATAGTGTAAGGATATATTTCTTTTTATTAAAATATAATTAGTGTTGTATTCTTCCCTTTTTTTGCATAGCTGACTTCTTATCAGCTATGATTGCCTCAAATACTATACTTTCCCTTTTAAATTAATGCAAAATCTCTATGAACAGAATCCCCACCACTGGGGACTGTAGCTATATTCGTTGGATTTGAACTTGTTATAAAAAGATGATCCTACAGAATTTAAATGGGCGGATAACTTGGTCTTATTTGATTGGGGCATACTTAACTCAAACCTCCTGACGTTTATAATCAGTCTCCATATTTACAACAGAGAAGTGCAGAGTAATAGTGGTTTTTTGGTGGTGAACACTTACATTACAGTGCTATCTGGAAGGCCCAGCCAGGCTACATGTGAGCAGATATAGATGGTAACCCAGAAGTAACTGCATCAAACCTTTCAGTGTCTCTAAATTTACTGTAATATAATTAATCAAAGCTAAGTGTTTTGCTAGATTGAAAACACTTTAGAGAACAGTAATAGTAAAACCCAACCTACTCCCCCTAAAAACCAAAATCCTTGTTTCTGGAGTAAATAATGTAGTTTTGCATGTTGCTTAAATGTCAAGCCAAGTTCTAAACTTTAGGTAATGTAAAGCATTATGTGACAATTACAGTAGTTTGTTTTTTTTTCCCAATAACCTAATCCAGTTTATTGCTATATTTACAAGTGTTTCACAGATTCATTTTGTATGAGATTATCTCTAATGCCAATGTCTCTGTTTTATTTCCTCTATAGAGATTTATGTGCCGAGAAGCAGACGGTTGGTGCTCTTCTGACAAAATATGCTCGCTCCTCAATGCAGAATGGTGTTAAAGTTTATAATTCTAGAAGACCTGTTTCATGACAAGTATTGTTTTAAGAACCGAGCACACTGAATGCAGTAACAGGGAATGTTGCTTCTTCCTGCCTTCTGGGGAAATTTGTCAACTGATATTATCCAGTGTTCTTGAGTTTAAGCAGCTAAGCTGCTTGAGCGATTTATGTTTTCTGCTCAGCTAAGTAGAATGTTGGGGCACTTCCCTCTTCTAAGAAAACATAGTGTCAGCAGCCTTTGCCTGCCTTCCTTTTCCTGCCTTCCTTTTCCTTTGTGTCTGTAGTTTTGCCAGGAGTCAAACAACTTCTTGAACACACTGTCCCTGTCTATCCATAAACTGAAGTCTGACATTAAAAATGAAAACCTCCTTGATAATAATGGACTTGATTTCAACAACAAAATGGAATGCGTAGTCTTTTGCCTATCAGTGAGCATTCTTAAAGGTTAACATTTTGTTGCCATGTTGACATTTTGAATATTGCAGACCTTGACAAGCTCATGAACAAATTATTCCTGACTGAGACTACACTAGTCTTAATTTTGGAATGTCGTTCTTTTTAGGGTCATGTCTGTGAATACCATTGGCACAACTCTTGACACTGTAACACTTGGCAAAACTTTAATATTATTTTTTAAAAAACTTTGTTACAGCAAATAACTGCACATAGAAATTGTGCCTTGAAAACTTAGGGTGAAATATTATTCTGTGTAAAGCAATGAAACAGGATTTTTTATAACATTGTCATAAAGAGGAGTGCCTGAAATTGAAATTTTGTAATCATTAAAAACAATTGTTTTGCATTTGTCAGAGAATCAGAGTAATATTAGACATTTTTCAGATTATTTTAAACTTAACACTTGTAAGGTGTTTTTTTTACGAAAAACATTTGCTGCATCAAACTCCAGAAAGGTATGAAAAACCTTGGAATTGCTAGCATACCAAACGTAGGGTGAGCAGGGAGAGGAAAGAAACTATAAATCAAATGTAACTCTTCAGATGGATGTGTACATCCTTGGAATTTTGTTATGGATAAAAAGCTGAATAAAAACTCCTTCCTGAGCTCTGCTTATTCTTGCCCACTGATGCAACATCAAGTCCCTGTGCTCCATGTTTCTGAAGTGTGACCCCGTTGTGCAGAGACTCAGCTGGTTTATGAGGCCTCTCCGCCGGAAGGATTGCCTTGTTTGCCGTCTGCTTTCAGCAGCTGTGGTCCTTTCAGTAGCACCAGAAGGTTCCCTCTCAGATCAATGGTAACTGGCAATGGAAGTTATTTCCAAGGCTTTCACATTCATCACAGAAAGTTCCTTAGCTGAAATACACGAGACAATTAATAGAATGTAGTCTGTGATCCCGCGGTGTATGCTTACATCATACGAATAGAGGTGTATCATAAACCTGAATTATTACCTCAGTATTACCTAAATTGTTTTTGCGTGTGTAATCATTCTGCATGTTCACAATGCTTCTGGTTTGTTTTGTCAGGCATTCACAATGAGATAATGCTTTCTAAATTTAAAGAACTGCGGATGCTGAAAGGGCTAACTCCAGTAGCTGCTTTGATGCAATTATTAATTTTAACATTAAAGAGATTAATCAGAACTTGCTTATAATGGAACAAATCTCAGTTATGAAGAAACTTCATCTTGTGTCCTCGTGATACTGTAACTAAAGCCACTCCACAGCACGCTCAGGGTGGGAGGGAAGAGGTCGCTGGAATCAGTCTCATTTTGTGACTCAATGCCCTGTTTCCAGCAGTGTTACGGTCTTAAATGATTTTTTTTTATTCAAAGTGAAGACTGATGTGTTTTAGTCTCTTCCTGTGAGTCTGTGTTGGGCGAGCCCTTGAGCCTGGCCCCTCAGTAAGTTCTGGCGTCCGTGGTTTGTGCATTCAAGCAGACAGAAGCGTTTGTCGCTCGCTGGAGCTTTGCAAACGCAGGCACCGAGAGGCTCGCGTGTGGACGCCGGGGATCTGACTGACGGCCCCCGGGAGGTTTAGCAGTGGGGCTGGGCACCTCACCGTCCCCTTTGCAGCAGCCTCACAGCCGCAGGGGCCCGGGCACCACCACGGCGGCAGCCGGTGAGGTGAGAGACACAAAGGCCAGGCCGTGAGCCGGCACCACGCGCCCGCGGTACCGGCCTGCGCCTGCGCCTGCGCCCCGCGCGCTCCCGCCGCGATGAGGCCCCACCCCGCGCAAGGCGCGCGCAAGCGCGAGTCGCAGCCGCCGCGCGCCTGCCGGCTGCTGTGCCGGAGGCCTGCAGGGCGCATGCGCACGGACACATGCCCTGGCACCGCGTGCGTCTTTTGGATTATTTCCTTTTTTTTTTTTTTT